>CAUYRT010033489.1:0-81732 GCA_963574885.1 Lepilemur ruficaudatus | reverse complement strand
AAAGTTAGCCTTGGCTGGGCGCGATGGCTCACGCCTGTGATTCTAGCACTCTGGGAGGCCGAGGCAGGTGGATCGCTCAAGGTCAGGAGTTCGAAACCAGCCTGAGCAAGAGCGAGACCCCGTCTCTACTAAAAATAGAAAGAAAGTAATTGGCCAACTAAAAATATATAGAAAAAATTAACCGGGCATGGTGGCGCATGCCTGTAGTCCCAGCTACTTGGGAGGCTGAAGCAGGAGGATCGCTTGAGCCCAGGAGTTTGAGGTTGCTGTGAGCTAGGCTGAAGCCACGGCACTCTAGCCCAAGCAACAGAGTGAGACTCTGTCTCAAAAAAAAAAAAAAAAGCTAGCCTTAACTTTGAATGTTTCTTTAAATTTGTGAACATCTTTTTTTTTAATGTGTTATTGTCAGTGGTGTCTCTCTGTTACATACTACAGAACCCATTTAAAAATGCTTTATATTAAGGTAAAGGTTTCATTTAACAGATAAGTTGTTTTTATTGGGATGGGCATACGTGTCATGCTGTATGTAAATATGCAGTAGTAGCCCTTTCACCTCACCATAGAACTTAAGAGTTTTCAGACACTTAACTTCACCCTCCCAGCCAAAACAGAAACACCCTTTATATGTTTGAAAAGTTGTTATCGAGCCTCTGCTTGAATATTTTAGGGACTCAAGAACTCCTGCCTTCCAAAAGCAGGGCATTTCATGTTGGACAGCCCTCGTTAGAAAGTTCTTCCTTTTGTTGATACAACAGACTTCTGATAAATTTTCTATTCATTGTGGATCCTAAAATTGCAAATTAGAAAAATGCAGAGCAAGTATTTGAAAGGCTGTCATGTGGAAAGAGGGATAAGATAGTCTTTGAAGTTCCAGAAGACACAATAGGTAAAGGGAGGCTGATTTTAGATTGATATGAGGAAAAACATTCCAATTATTACATGCCCATAAATGGAATAACCGAACTGGTCTTGTGAATTTATTGGGCTCCCCCATCACCCAGTATGTTTAAGAAGAGGCAGAGTTACCAGCTACTAGTCCTGGATTCCCAAGTTAGCTACAATGTCAAACCTGATGGCTTCTTCCAACTCCAAGGTTTTATGTTTCTCTCCAGCGTTTGCTCTCACCATAGTGCCCTGCACATTGTATATGTCTAAAATTCTACAATGGAATTATATTATCGAACATAATTTATGTTGTCTATTCTTGAACTGAATGCATATAGTCACCTTTATGCCTATGACATTAGTTCTAGATAACCAACCTGGCTACCCTCATCTGGACACCTTGTTTCTTTTTAGTGTCCCCATGCTAAGTGTATTGAAACTAATATGGTGATCTAGACACTATACTTTTGTTAACATGATTACTTGAGTTTTAACCTGCTCACTGTTGGCTCATATAATGCTTTAATGTTACCAACCCGTATACAGCATCTCATACTTACTTATTTTTAACCTAAATGCAACTATTTATATTTATTTCTGTTAAATTTTTAACTTATCAGGTTTCAGCCAGAAGTATTCAACTCTGTTGCAAAATATGGAATCTTAGTTTTATCGTCTATGATATTAATCAGCCCTCTTATCATTTAATAATCCTCCAACATTCTAAGCATCCTTTCTATGTTTTTAACTGATTTCATTGATTAAGGAAAACACATGTTAAAAGAAAACAGTTTAAAGAAGAAAAGATCAAGGACAGAGCCTTCCAGCATTGTTTGAAACTTTATGTGTTAATTTCATTCAGTCATTCAAAGTCCTTATCTAGATCCACCTAATAGTAATGTCATTCAGTCCACATTAGAGTATTTTTATTTATAAGGGTATCATGCAAAATTTCATCATATGTAAGACATACTGTCTATGGCTTTCCTCTTATCTTCCAGCCTAGAGATACTGTCCAAAAAAAAAAAGACAGTTTACAAGGCTTCATTTTTATTGAATCCATGTTAGTCCTTCAATTGAAATTAAAAAACAAGCTCCTCCCAATCGTAGTCTAGTCTAAAACTTTACTATATATTTATATCAAGTTTATCAATATGTTCTTTGTAGAACCCATGCTAATTTTTCTGTTTGTTTGGATAAGAGAACTCTTCTTTTAAACTTTAAGTCTCACAGAATTCTGACAGTATCCCTAAGATAATTTCCAAAAAGTTCATTCATTTGCTAAGACTATAACTACTGGTTCAAAGAGACCACAAACTAGTTCTTAGTAGTCCCTTGTCTCCAGAAGCATTTCTTTTTAAATGTCCTAATTTGAAGACTTTTCTCCTTGTAGGAAAAGCCTAAAATGTAACTAAAGCCATATGGTTCTTTCTTTTGTCATTTATTTTTTCTTAATGTTTCTTTTAAAAAAGCTACTTGTATCTTCAGTTTTTTTACAAGCATCAGTTGAACTTTTACCTGTGTGCCACTCTTCTTACAAGCAATTGGTACTATTTTCTACTTGTTCATTTCTAATACCCTCTCATTCCATATTTTATAGAAATCCTTCTTAAGCTAAAGCTCTTCCGTTGTTCAGCATTAGATCCCATATAGGTTTTATTCATTTCTTTATATTTCTGAGACTTGAAATCATCAGGATTTTAATGCATTCAGTAATTACTTACATGTATTAATCTCATTTTTAATGCATTAAATCCTGTAGTTAGTATATTGGTGACTTAAGCGGAAAGTATTGGACCTCAGGTTATATCATTTGATATTTTTTCATCTCCAGAGGGTTTCATAGAAATTGATCCAACTTTTATTCTGCAAAAGTAGGGAAAGTGACACTATAAAAATTGTGACTTCATTAAGAAAATTTGTAAGATTTTTAATCTTTTGTTACTGTATCCCTCAACCAATACCAGAATATGCCAATATGGAGTATTGGAAACCTACAGACCTTGGACTTTTACAGAATCTAGTAAGAGTAAGAAAATAAGATTACCAAAGATTTCTAGTAGCTTATTTTTTTAGACCCAAGTCCTATCCCTGATCAACCATATTCTTTGGTCAGCTGTATTCAGTGGTTCCTAAGAATGATTATTTCTATACTGTGCCCCAACTTATATCCCCTATAAATAATAGCTTCAAATTATAGAAACAAGTTACATTCAAACCTCTTCATTTTAAGCCCTTTCATTTAAAGTAATAATATTTCAGTAGTGCAAAACTATACTACCAATTCCTGCTCTGAAGAACTTGTAAAAATTGAGGTGACATTTGGGTATTTCTGTTTGTTAAATTATCTTGCTATAATTTATCCAGTGCTAGATACTTGTGCTGCCGGGTCTGTAAGACAAGGATGTTTCCTGAAGGTGATCTCTTTTATTACATTTTTAGAGAATACATAATAACATTTCAGGATAATGTTACTAAAATAATGTATACTGAAATATAACATTTCAGTATAATTTAATGAAAAGTAGTAAGCCACATTGTCAGTGCTCCTTGAGATTTCCACACATAGCCAGTGATATACCTCTCCCAACTAAATAATTAACATAGCTGATGGTAAAAGTAAACACACAAACTTGATTTTTAGCCCTTCAAAAATTGCCTATAGTTCACTGAGCATGTGTGTACTAAACAAGATGTATAACACGTACTTCATTGTCGTGGAACCCAAATTAAATGAATATTAAATAAAACTATTTCAGGGGCTGGGCATGGTAGCTCACACCTGTAATCCTAGCACTTTGATAGGCTGAGGCAGGAGGATCACTTGAGGCTAGGAGTTTGAGACCAGCCTGGGCAATAGCAAGATATTTACAAAAATAAAAAAAAATTAGCCAGGCGTGCTAGCACATACCTGTAGTCCCAGCTACTGAGGAAGCTGAGGCAGGAGGATCATTTGAGCCCAGGAGTTGGAGGTTGCAATGAGCTGTGATGACACACACCACTGCACTTGGAACAGAGTGAGACTGTCTCAGAAAAAAAAAAAAAGAGCATCAGCTTAAGAAATTCTCCCTAAACTATAACACAAAGCAAAAAATTATGGTTTTTCAAACATGTTTATTAAAAAGAAAAAAATTCTAAACTATTTTGTAGATTTATGGCTTAAAAAATACTGTGCATTGTTGGAAGAAAAAAGATATAGGTGTCCAAAGATTGGTTTCTGATTAATTATAATATGAAGAATAAAAACAAGAATGGAATAATAGGTTTTTTTATAATTCTAGCTTAAATTTAGCCTGTCCCCCATTATATTGAGCAGTGAATTTATAAATGACTTTCATGTTTTTAGAGTGTGAAGCTGCCAAATTACACAAATGATTCACTTCTTAAACATCAATATTTCCACTGGTGGCATAAAATCACAGTCTTCAATTTCCGAAATGTGTAAGAAAGTCCTATGCATTACTGATATTCAGAACTACCTACCTTTTTAGCATATTAAGATAATTGACATCAAATCAGGAGCTTTAAACCAATTGATAAACTATTTTCACAAAATGCAGAGATACTCTATTTCACTTTGTGTCTTAAGTTTAAAAGAAAGCAAGAAAGAAAAAAGCACAAAAAAAGATATAATGTAGTTTGTTTTGCTTGATAATCAGCAAAAATCTGCTTTGCGGGGCTTGGTTATCATTCTAAAGGTGAATCATAAAAGTAATCATAAACCAGACAGGTCATATATCTGAACAGTGCCTAAAAATTCACAAAAGTTTTATTGTACTTGCTGTTGAGTTTAGTGGAATTAAAATGATGATAATTTTGCCTATAAAGTCATAATTCTTATAGCTCAAGAGTGGGAGCAAAAAGACAGATAAAGTCCTTTGGGAGCTTTCATTAGCATTGAGCTCATCATACTCTCAAGTTTCATAATCTATTAAAATAAATGTCTTGAAATCATAAAAAAAAAAGAGTGGGAGCAATCTGGAATCCTTTTCTGATGTGTAAAGGAATAGGCTACCCCTAAGTTTCTATCATGACTTATTCCATTGGTTTTCAAGTTAAGTAGAATTATAATGTATTAGTTTACCTACCTAACCAAACTTTTATTCTATTCATTGCTCAATTTCTAAAATCAGAGCTTATCTTAAATTGAGTATATCTGACATACTTGTATATTATTTCTAGTAGCTCATAATTGAGGTGGTTGTGGCTCAATTAAATGAAAATATGAGTGATATAAGCCATTAGGTTTGATTGAATAAGGTAGAATACTAATTCCTGTGTTTTAATTGTCTATAATAAAATGACTGACTTGTTAGAGAAGCCATTTTACTGATCCAGTGATATCATAAGAAATCAGATTTTTTTTAGTGATTGGAGAATGCTTATTTAGAATGAAAACTAACTCAACTCACTTTTCAAAAAAATATTATTAAAATAAAAGCATGTCTTATTCTAAAAGTCAAAAAGGAATGAATGGATGGGTAAACCATTCAAATATTTGGGTAAAATTTGGCTATTCTTTTTCTGTTAAATTTTCAATATTTTGTATAAATACAGAGATGAATATATATGTAATGTGGCATTTTAAAATGTTAAGACAGCAACTAATATTTATGTCATAATGGTATCTATTTTGCCTGATCCATGTGGTACATAAACCTAGCCTTTCCAAATCTGTTTTAAAGGAAAAATTTTTAGACATAGTGATAAACCCACACCAAGCAATTTGGCTGCAACCCCTTCTAACATCTTCCCAAGGTAGCAAGGTGGTAAGATAAGATTTGTTTTGTAGTAGTTCCTTCTAATCTGTCTCTGTCAACAGAGAAGGACCTTCAGAGAGTATATTTATAGGCTATATTTATAATTAAAATCTCATCCTGAGTCTTAGTAAGGTTTTCAATTACCTCATCTATTCCTAATATTAACGACATATGAATATTTTGACAATCTAGGTCATTCAAAGAAAACACCCTTCAGCAATGGTTACACTATCGCTTCATATAAGGTCTAAATCATTCTTCCTTGACACAGCAGTGCCAGAAATAGCATTCTTTGACCTCAGCGACCTATCTTCCTAAGATTCCCCCCGCCCCGCCCACCACGTAGTTCACCTCAAAGACTTTAAAGTAGAAGTCACTTCAGTTTAAAATATAGTGAGGTAAAACATTTTACACAAATGTTTAATAGAAGTCTTTATTCATTGTTCAGCTTGCACCCCATATACTTAGACATCAAATAAAAATGTATTTTGATGATTTAATCCTGAGTATTCACTCTGCTAAATTCTGGAGAATGATTTTTTTAAGAATCACAGAATCAATAAGTTCATCATATAATGGAAAAGAAAAACATCCAAATGTAACAGTATAGTATATTAAGTGTCTTAAGAGATGAACATATTAAGTTCTGTGAAAGCACTTAAAAGATGTTGATTATCTCTACCTTGTGAAATCAGGCAAGGACTCACAGAGGATGTGACATTTAGGCTGGATGAATAAGATTTTACCAGGAGGAAAAGAAAAGGAAGGGTACATTCTAGGTAGTAAGAAAAAATAACATCGGCAAAGGTAAACAGGAAGAAAAACAAAGAATAATTTGGAGAAATATGGAATTTAGTGTAGATAAGGAGAGATAAAACAAAGAATTATGAACTAATTTAGGTAGAACTAAATTATGAAGGTCGTAATATAACATACCCAGAAATTTGGATTGTATCCCAAAAAAACATAATGGAGAGCTTCAGTAGGAAGATAACATAATCAGATGTAAGTTTCAGAAAGGTCACTCTGATGGCAATAGAGATATACTGGTGTGGGAAAATATGCGTGATAGGGGGACCAATTAGAAAACTATTTCAACAGTCCATGTGAGAGAAATGATACCCCCTCTGCAAATGTGGAGGCAAAAAGTTATCTGCTCAGAGGAAGATCCACAGGTAAAAAGTAGGTCTTGAAGAGTATAATGGATGCTTGGAGCACCTCTAAAGGGTGATTGGATATTGAGCTAACCTAGCACTAATAAGAGGTCTACCCAGTAGTACCCAAAGTCAGCAAACTCAATTTTAGAATGGTGCCAATCATTGTGGATATACAGTTTTCTCTAGCAATGTTCAATGGTCAGGCAGAAGTAAAAAAGCAGACATTGGAAAGAGTACATGTAACACGTATCCAAGAGGGTGAGGGAATTGAGGGATCTAGTCAGAGGTGTCCAAATCGGATAAGGAAGTGAATTCAGGAGGGAGCTGGGTTCTTAATGAGATCAAAAATTAGACGGTAAAAGAGATGGAAGGAGAGGAAACTATAATACTTGGGAGATAACGTGGTTCATCACGATGACAAACTCAAATGTGTGATGTGTTTGGATTTGACAGCAAGAGTTCAACACAGAGGGCACTTGTTTCAAAGCAACTCTTCAATATCCCTCTTTTATGTTTGTATCTCGAAATGAAAACTATGGAACACTTTGCCACATTAGTGCATTAAGTAAGCAATCTAATGACAGGAGGGAAACACCCATTGATATGGGAAATAAATCCCATTTATATTAATAGGATTTATTTATTACATGTTTCGGTTGTTTAGTGAAATATATTCAATGAACATATAAGGAATTATGAAGAAGTGCAAATGAAGATGTTTTACTACCTTCATTCTAAAGCAAATCTCAACTCATTTCAGTCAAGTTTACAACATCATTAACTGATCAGTCTTTGTATAAAATAATTTTAAATTAGATGTCAAGGGCATTCTGAGTGGAATGATTGAATTATATGTATTTTTCCTTTTACTTTCACTGTTGTCTCAGGAAGAATCTTTTTATCTTTCCTATATACTATACCTGTCTGTTAAAATGAGACATTTTAGTGATTTATCTTTCTATAAAGATATGCCACATAGTCTGGATTTGAAATGCAATCTACAAAGCCAGGCATGCCCATAAATCTGAATCTTCCATTCTTTTCTCATATAGAAAGAGAAGATATTTTTCCACATGGAAAAAAATATTAAAATAGAATTGCCTTCCCTAAGGTAAACCCAAAACACCTATAGTATGATGCATTTTGTTTAAATTCTGTAGGTTTATTAAATGCATTAATCTATTCCAAATAATAGCTAACATTTTTAATGAGTACTATGTTTCAGGCAATATTCTAAGGTCTTTCCATAATAGAACTCATTTAATCTTCACAAGCATATGAGGTAAATACTATTATTATCCTTATCTTCTAGATGAGAAAACTGAGTTTAAATATTAATAACATCCAACACTCTCAGCTAGTTAATAACAGATCTGAAATTCAGACAAAGACATTCTGACAGCAGAGTGAATGCTCTCAACTACATATTGCCCCTCAGTTTTTAATTTTAATTCAGATTAAAATATAGCAAAATGCTTCCTTTCAGATGCTTTTTCTATATATGTATAAGATCTATATAAAAGGAACTAAAATTTTTAGGTTTGTTATAGGAGGTCATGATCACCATTAATACGCTCAATCAAGTAAAGCAAAAACTTTGTTCTGATCTTTCAATCACATTTACCGCAATTTACCTTTTATTAATAAAAATTATAAGTAGTGTACTTTCCAATTTTAGTGTCTAAAAATAATGTAACATGATATGTTATAAACAGTGAAAGAATTCCACTACTTGAGTCAAAACTCTTTCTTAGTGTTTTAAACTTTGACCTGATTGCTTTTATAGCTAATTGTTAATATCAGGATATTTTTTAAAACTACTTCCCAAGAATTCAGTCTGGAGACCAATTTGAAAAGCATTTTATATAGTGGCCAAGGTTATTATTTCAATTTTTTATTCCAAGTTCCACTTTATTCATCTTCTTAGAAACAATCCAAATCTTTCTGCCTATTTATTTATCTATCATTTAGCGGTTAGAAAAACAACAGATTTGGGAATAAATTGAGAAATACCATTGATTTTACCAATCCCTACTCACAGATGCCAGATCTGATATATGGTGGGTTACTACTGTGTGTTCTCTCATAGTAAAACATTATTTTCTATCATCTCTTACAAATCTGAGGAGTCAATTCACATGACAGGAAAGGAACTATTAAAGAATGCAACATTTACACTTTAATCTGTTTCCACTTCTAATTTCTCATGTAGTATGTAGCATGTGATAAAAAGTCATTACCAAAGTGAACTTTAGTGAAATTCTCCCATTTTCTGTATCTTCTTTCAAAATATTGCATATGAAAGTACTTAAAGTAGAAAGTAAAATACAAATGTTAGTATCATTATTACTAAGAGGCTAAATTGGTTTACCTTCACAATATTTATTTACACTAAATTGAAGAAGAGTAAAAGTTGTTCAGTGCTATTTCTTAGGATTATTTTTAAAGGACTACTAATTAGATTTTATGATATTTTGCAAAAACAGTGAACTCCTAGGTCCTGTTTAAGAAAAGCAAATTTAGAACTAGTGAATAAATTATTACTTTTAACCCATATGTTCTGGCTTTTGACTTTATGTCTTAGTAATATTAAACAATTTGATGTGGGTATCTGTAACCCACCTTTCTTAGCAGGTTTCCATGGCAACTCCTGAGGTAAAGTACCAGTTCACTGGAGCTTCAGGCTTTGTCCATGTTAAATACAGAAGCTGCATTTGATTACAGCTCAGCTGTTTCTATAGGGAGCAATGTATCACAGTTTTTTGCCCCTTTCCAGGCTGACTTTTTCATCACCATGGAGATCAGATATGTCCACACAACTAAGATCTGAAACCATTTCTCCTATAGCTAAAACTAAGGCCTTGGGAACCAAGGCCTTCTATAATTAAAGTATATTGTTTTGTTAAGGAAGAGTTCCTGCTTCAGCTTTTGAAGTATTTATTGATTTTCCACAAAGAGAAAACAGGCTTTCTAGTCCTGTACCAAAGATTTGCAGATTTACAGTAAGGAGAAAGAAAATGTCATCATGACATTTTCCTTGGTCAGGTTCTGGTTTTGTGTATACTATATTTATGGTGTGTACACTGCATAGTCAATTACTAAGTAATAATGTTTCATATCAAATTATGTGACAGTATTCCTAAATAGTAGTAATATTCACTTGGTGGTGGTCTTAAAATGCTGCTTTTAATTTTAGTTTGGGATTTTCTAAATTTGTTTCTACTTCCAATATTGTTTTTTTTTTATTTGACTCTTTTTTTTTCTTTATTGAAGTATAATTTACATATCATGTCTTTATTCCATTTTAAGTGTACAATTAAATGGTTATTAGTAAATTTACCAAGTTATCTTTTAGATTAGTTCTGTACTTAATAAAATCAGTATGAGAACAGTTATTCTAGAACCTTGATCATAAATGCACATGGACTTAACAAGAAAGGATTGATATAATTTATCACTAGAAATCCAGTTATAGCACATCCAAATCTGATGAATTATCTACGGAAGATCATACAGATCAGTACAATGTTTTTAATTTGTTCTCTTATATGTAAATATATATAAAAATTTGTGATGCTAGTATGTATGTGTGTGTACATATACACACGTATGTATATATAATACACACAAACACACACACATATACTAGTATCACAAATAGAATCAAAGTTTCGCAGAGTTCCTTGATGATTAAATTTGTTATGGAGATACTAATTTCTCCATGGCTGCTATCATTGTTTCGCCACATATCCCAAAATGATACCAGTGAAAAGGAGAGTGTAAGGAAGTCTTAAGTGTAACTTGGGAATCCCAAATTCACCTTTTGATTTGCACATCCCTACAAAGTGATTTAAGATGGCATCTACTTTCGTGGTTGTACTTTTCACCCTAGAAAAAGCAACATGGTCCTTGTCTGATAAATATACTAAATAGGAATTCCAAAAAATCTTGACTTAAATACGGAATTGTCCTTACTTTTTAAAATATATTATGAATAAGCTAGCACCATAGAGGTGCTGTAAATTAATTTACATATGGGAAACAAATTTATTAATCAGATTTTTTGTTTTGTTTTGTAGCAGGAAGTTAGCAAGTCAGTGCTATTTTGAATAGAAATTAAGTTGTATGATACAGAGAACTTTCTGACGTTTCAAACATTGGAATTTTGTGAGAGAAACTCTCTAATGAAGTTCCTGTATAATTCTAGTTTTCTGTAATTACATTGGTGAATGTGAAATTCGACATGTGATGCTAAATGTTAAACACAGATATAGCTGAAAACCTTTTGCAGTGCTATAAAATCATTTGTATTTTTCCATAAGAACATTGAGAGTCAGCATATCTCTAAGTCTTTAATGAAACTTACTTTCTTTAAAAGGGCAGTGCCATACAATTTTGTTGGAAAAAATGAAACTCATAGGGAATTTTTTTAAAGCATATTCTTCATGCATTCTTAGATTCAGTAGTTTTCCATCCCAAACACAAGATGAGTTGCTGATCCAAAATTTAATATCAAACAATTTCTGAGACAGCTAAGATTGGGTAAAATTCATTACTCTGACTTTTTAGTTAAGATGGACATTTATGCTGATTTACTTATATCCATGCTATATTTCTTATAAACATGATTTTATAGTGATTTTTGCCAAATTAATTTTTTTCTTCTTGTCATGTACACAATATATTGTGAATACCAAAAAATATAATAATTTGAATATGCAGATGATTTTAACATTGGGGATTTATGAGAATAATCTATGGTGTAATTGTGGAGTAGAAAATAAAAGGGAATGTGAAAATGCCATTGATTAATGTGAAAGATTAGATTTGTAACGAATTTGATATGAAGAAAAAATAATAACTATTGAGATATGATTTTAGGTTCTTACACACATTTCTCGAATTTTCTTCTTGCCTTTCTTGGCACTTTCTTTACTGGGGAAGGTATTTTTGGTTGTCCTTAAATTCAATTGGCAGTGCCCCCAAAACAGCTCTTCCTTGCCAGAGTTGTTAATGAGCAGATGATCCCAAATGTCAGCCTGGTATGCCAAGGAGGTTATTAATAAGACATTAACATTTAGAAGTTATTAAAGGAGGAAAATCAATATTGCCATTTTTTGTAATATTGCAAGCTCAGTCAGAAAGAGTAAGCAGAAGTCGATGTCAAACTTCTGCAATCATAAAGAATGTTACAGCATGAGAGGAAATAATGTCTTTAGATTTTTAGCATAATAATCACTCATTTTCTTACTGTACTCCCACCCCCCTACACACACACACACACACACACACACACACATATGCACACACACGCAACCACCTGTTGTACTCTCATTGAAAAGAATTTAGTATTCACTCACTTTTGCAAGTCAGTATCTCTTTTTTTCCCCTTATTTAGTCTCAAGGGATGATGTGAAACTAGAGTTGATAATGATATTCTTCTGATAAAAAAAAAGTGATCCTTCCAAAATCAAGATGGTAGTACTTCGAGGATAGTATCTGAATTTAGTATGAGAATAAGGATAGGGTGGACTAGATCTGTAAGACAAAAGTTCACAAAGATCTATATTACTGTTAATTTGAAAAATAGGTATGGCTATTTTAGATCAAATTTTCAAGAATTAGGAAGTTGTGCCATTGATTGCTTCCTAAAGAGGCTAGGCAGTAAAAGCACAATTTGCATAGCATCAAAATTTACTAACCACAGATCAAGTTTCCTGATCAGCAACTTAGTAAAAGAACATAAAGGCAAAGTCTTTTATTTACCTGGAGTAGGTTCTGATGCAGTGAACATACTAAATGTATGTTTACAACCCCAACCCCCCAGGTACACGTACCATTACTGGTTATTCTACTAGAATATCCAGTTTGGAGAATTCAAGTCAAGTGTGATAGGAAAATTAACCTGGCTCATGGAAGTATAATCAGTGTTCTGAAGACATTTTTACCACCCAATCACATAGTGGATAAGGTTGGGACTGCTTTTCAGAGTACCTGTCAGGTAGGAAAGAGAATTGGAAGAACCAAATAAGAACTTACTGAAAGAAATAGGCAAGAAAACCATTTAGATAAATTTGGCCCCAATTTGCCTTTTCGTTTCGGCAGACCAGACCAGACATAGTCACAGATGAAGTGTTGTGTGACTCACTTGTTCACCAGATTGGCAGTTCTCATCACGAAGTTATTTCACACTGATTATCATCCGGATGGAATATGATATATCTAATTACATCCCTTTAATATCAACATACGAGTTGGTAGTAGAAACTTCTTATACATTAAAAATCTGCATTGTATATCTCTAAAGTATTTGGGGATTTTTTTAAAGTCTACTGTTTCCTGTAGTGGGTTCATGTCTCAGACTTCAGCTATGTTACCTCTATAGCTATTTCAACTGGAACTAAGAAACTTTAAAGAGATTATCTTAAATAATTGTTAATCATAAAATGATTTCAAAAGCAACCCAATCTGCCAATAGGCTGCCATCCACCTACACTGCTGAAAGAAAACCTTACCAGGAGTGATTATTTTTACTAAAGTTGTCTCATTGGAGTTTATCATGATTCTTTTATATTAATCTCAAAATAACATCATCTACTGAAATATTTTAAAATGTGGATGAATTAGGATGGAAGAGTCAAATAATTCTGAACTATAAAATTTTAAGACATAAATGGGAAGAGGTTGGACAACTATATCATGAACTTTTTGAGGTCAGATTATCATGTTTGTATATTTATTCCTAGCATTTCATATAGAATGTATATATATACCCATAGGCACCCATTAAGCCCTTACTGAACAATATGTGTCTATAAAAATTAATTGCTCCCATTTTCCATTTTAAGAGCTGAATGGTGACATTTGTGATGACAGTATAATGTGTCAAAATTCCATAGTACATTTTTATATTTTATTGAAAATAAACTAATGGTAAATTGAATTAACATATCTACTACTTATATGCCTAATAAGCATAAAAGACCTTTTCAATTGTTGCCAATATATAAGCTTCATTTAAAGGTACTTTAGGTCTGCCTTTATTTCAGATGGTGGTTTTTAGTGCAGATTAAAAAAAGCCAGCATGTGTGGTATGCTCACGGACAACTAATTAAGTTATAAATGCACTCTAAGATCATAATATAGCAGTAGGTACAATAAAAGACTGCTTTCTTAAGGAAATACTCCATCTCCTGTGAATTATACACACAGGATGGAATTGTGATTTGGCCAGTTAGAGGAACATTAGAATTATTTGGAAATGGTATTTTTCTTCTTGTTTTGCCTATGGCTAGGTTCACCAAATATTTTATTTTACTTGGACTTGCTTATTAAAGAGCTCCATAAGTACTATAAGCATAAGCACAAACTGTATATTTTACCATTTATCACTTTATTGTGAAAAAGAATACTTGGTCATGAAAATTTTGTTTCTCATTCATAAAATAAAAACAAAGATTTTCTGATTCCTTTTCCCTATGGTATTAAATAAAAAACAAGCAAATAAATTTTTAAAAATCTCATACCCTGTCTTTTTGAACTCAACCTTTTACCAGAAAATAGGCCCTCAAAATTTGGACAGATAATACCCAAGCCATGATTAACAAGTCTCTATTTTAGTCCAAACAATCTAAATTAAGGTATGAGCCCACTCTTTCCAATACTTATTTGAGAAAAGTAATTATCACTGACTACCCTTTCATGGTGTTAGATATCCTAGTTTTTCAGAAAGAAAAACTTCAATCTAAATACATACATTTAGATGAAGGGGAGGCTCCAGATAATTAATGTTAAAGAAGCACAAAACAATTCTACTCTCCCAGGAGCTCTTCATGTGTTACTGTTGATAGATTTGGATATTTGCTATTGGTGACCTTTGTTATTTGCAAACAGCTTAAGACAAATTGTGGTTTTACTCTTACATTTACCGTCAAGCTCACTGATTTTATACTGATTTCTCTCTTAGAACTCAAACAGAAGTAGGAATCTTTGTAAGTATTTATCTGGCTTAAGCACATTTCCATTTTCAAGTATTTCCTTGTCTTTCATTCATTAAGGAAAAGATTTCTTTTCAGCTATTTTGTATTCAAACTTAATCATTGTCTTACTACTATTTGTGCTTCCATCCTTACCCATGCTGTAATCTTATCCTTAGGCATTTGATTATAGTATCATCAGTTATTCCTACCGGGTCACTAATAGAAGCCAGATTACATTTCTAAAACTTATGTTTCCAGAATTTCTATTTGTGCTTATTATTTTGGGTGGTACTTAGTAGGGCAGTTTTTAAATTCATAAAATAAAAAGGGAAAGAAACATCCTCTTCAAAATATCCTATGTAAATTCAATCTGTGTCTCAAAAAAATTACATTTTGAAACAACAGATCTTGTTTCCCTGTTACTATACACCTAGAGATCTGAATGATGAACTCACATGTAATAGAATGATTTATTCCAGTGTGGGTCCATTTCCCATGCAAGTTCTTTGATCTGTTTCTTCCTACCCAGCTAAGCTGGTAGGCTCACAATTGGGGGTTTAATCACTTATTTACTAAGCCTAGTAAATATTTGTTAACTAATATGCCAAACAGAAACATTACTGATTTTCTTTGGGGTAGCATAGATGTGTTGCTGTTGTTTCAAAATGTAATTGGTTAAAAGTTGGGTAAATAGTGAAGTTTATTTTAATGACAGGAGTAGGGAATACTTTTATAGTTAGGATATCAGGCAAAAGAAAATATAATCAAGAGTCATATAATTTATGTTTTTGCTGCCTTTTTTGAAGGAGCATACAATTTCCACTTGTCTTTTTAGAAAATAGGAATAAAATTAGTCTGTCACTATAATAAATAATTATTAAAGACACATAAATATGAGATTCACAGAAGTCAAAGATAGACTTTCATAGAGGAGAATCATGAAGTAGGTCTGTTGCATGTAGATTAGCCATATACCAGCAGCACTTTGCACCCTTGCCTCTGGCCCATCTGGCTTGCTAATGCATTAGATTCATAATGCACACACCAAAACGTAGAATGGGGTTGAGTCTAGGAGTATGTTTGTAGTTCTGTTTCCTTCAAAAATAAATATGAACTACTTAACACTACATAAAAGTATAGCTTTAAGGAATTTATTTGAACAGTTTACCAAGGCCTCTTTTACTTTGCCATAATCTCAGTAGACCAAGATATTTCTATCAGATTGCTCAGCAAAAAACCTTGAAATTATTTGAACTGTATGATACAGTGTTATACTGCTGATGGGACTAAAAATAAAATGCTATGTGAAGTCCCCAACCTCAGAGCTTCCGACTTAGAAACTACTTGTATATGCAATACAAAAATTGGTGTTTCTCCAACCAGCCCTACCCACTGTGATTGGCCTAAAGCAGGAGGTCTCAAACTGCAGTGGGCACAAGGGTTGCTTGTTTAAAATGCAGATTCCTGAGTTCCATACCCAGAAATTCTGATTCAGTAGATGAGGGGTAGGGCCCAGAAACCTGTGTTTAACAAGCACTTCCTTCCCCCACCCCTGAAATTCTGTAGCCAGTCATACTGAACACTACTACTTGAAGAGATACCCTTGCCCTAGGGAGTTATCTTCTCTTATGCTAATATACACAAAATGGTAACTAGCTATAACTATTTTGAAATAGTGATTCTCCCTCACCATTCTGCACTCTGGCAAAGAGCCAAACTGAGGAGATGTTTCCCATCTCTTGGAGTAGAATTCAGCAATCCTATAGAAACAATATTGTAAATGTAAGCATGACTTGATTATACCAGGGCTCTAGTTCAGTTTAGTATGGGTTAAATGAGCATTAGGGAATGTGTACTAGAAATTAAACCACTCATGTAACATTGTGTCTTCGGGGAAAGGAAGGATATGTTCAAAACAATTTACAAAATGTTTGAATTGCATAAATTAAGAACAGTTTAAATTTAGAAAAGACCTTGTGCCCAAGGTTAGATTGCCTCTGATTTTGCTGTTTGAAATTCAATGACCTTATGAAACAAAGTAGTAGAAGCTAGAACTAGCATTCCAGAATTACAGTATTTTTTAAAATGAGAAACTGTGTTTTGTTTCATTCAACCTACATATGAAGATTACTGAGTTCCCACCCCCTTTTCTGCAAAAAGAGTATGATGTGATAGACAAAACTTAGTTCTGCTGATTTATGAACAATGCTGCATCCTGTTTTCTAGATACCAGTGTTATTGGCAACATGTGTCCCTCCCCATCTTCTAAGGGCTGTAGTAATGAACAACATGCTTTCTTTGTTCCCTCTCCCCATTTGTTCCTTCTTTTTGATATAACTCAAAAGATACTACAGAATGTTGCAAATAAAAATCTGCCCTAGGCTAGAGATGAAAAATATTGCTGATTTGTGCCTGTTGACAATAGTTGGATTCCTCAAAATCCAAAATGAAATGAACTAAAAGGGACTGCAATTTATTTTATCCAAACTGTTCTAAGTTTCTCAGGTTGTTCAGAAACTTCTGTCTCTTCCAGTTTCTTAACTCCTTGGGTGGCTTATGCTCAGACTAAATTTCATCACATTTAGTCTGTTACAGCTTTTCATTTATCTACACTTTGTCTTGTTCAGCATATGGCCTCCTCACTGGAGCAATACTAGGGAGGCTAGTCTATCTCACTGATTAGGACGTGATACCATATATATCAGGGTAGTCAAATAGCCTTGTGGTCAGAAGACCAGAAAACTTTTCTTCATAGTTCTTGATTGGATGAATGTGAGGAAAGATCTTGTGTAGAGATACATTTTAATTTTCTTGAAAGAAAATTTACATGTGTATGGGGAATATTTTTAACATAAACTTTTCTGATTAAAATTACAGATATGCATATACAAGTATAGAGGTGGAAAAAGATTTATCTGCACTGTGTGTTATTGTGTATATTTGAAAGATTAGCATTTCTAAGCAACCAAACTTAAAGCAAAAAAATGTCCCGTTTATGGCCAAGTAGACTTGCATGCCAACAGAAAGACATGGTATTAAAACCATATGCAATTCTAGCCATATTTTTCTATTTTCTCTTCATGGGTATTGCATGATGGTATTTCTAATACAAATACTAATATGCTTTGGAAATAATGGCACTCGCAGGTCTTTCATCATATTGTATCACTGCTTTATCATATTAGGCTAATACACTGCGAGAGTTGGTAGAACCTCTCCATGCCAAATCGGATCCACTTCTGTTGGCACTCAACCCATTGGACTCACAGATTGATAAGCTAATGTTTAGAGAATTTAGATCGGAGAGAGTCGGCACGGCGCAGACTCAACATCAACCTCTTGCAAGCAACTAAAATGGCCTCGTCCTTGCTGTTTATAACAGAAAACAGACTTGTAAAAAGCTTAGATCATCAAGTGTTTTGGATTGAGGGCCTCCCTAAAGGGATATTAAGGGGGGCAGGCCACTCTTAAGAAGAATGCGAGCTTTCTACATTGGGACTAGCATAAGATCAAAGCCAATCAAGATGGAGCACAGTAACAGAAAACTGCCATTTCTATGGGAGAACAGAGGGGAAAGGGTCTTGACTGGGGAAGGGCTCTCTGTGGTGACGCCTCAGTTGTGTTTTCCTGACACCAGGAAAAGAGAGGGATCAGCTCCAATAACTAGAAAATTCTGGCTGTGTAATGGACTGACTTTTTGGTGGCCTCTTTAAGGCAAAGCAGAGGAAGCAAATTCTGTATTACGTGTTTTGCATTTTTAAAACTTGACGTGCTGTATTGTACTAAATTAAGTGTAATCTATTAAGGCAAGGTATACACAATTTGCTTTGAAACTTAATATGTTTATTCTATTATAAAGTGTATTCAGGTGCAAAACAGAGACTGCTTTCAGTGACGCTAATGAAGAAAATTCCTAATGTCAGGCTTCATTAGAATACTTAGCTAAAATCCTAACTTTCTCCTTGTTTCTTGGCACTTATATGCAAGTGGTGTTGCCTCTTAGGGCAGGCATGAGCTATTCTTTTCTGTAAAATATTTCAAATCAGTAGGCTGTGGTTTTCATTTTTGAAAAAGTATTTTGTCTGGATGTCTTTCGAACTAGCTTCAGATATTATTTAATACTATGTAACTGGGTCCCCTATGGCTCAATATTGCTTAATTTTCTTCTGTAGTGGTTGTGAAATTTCCTTTAGTTGAATAAGATACACTGTAACAATTTCAATGCTAATTAATGGATATTTCATACTGTGCAATGAACAGATAATTTAACAATGTATTTTGAAATGTTTTTTCTTCCTGTCACCGCAGTGTGTGTGGTATTGCATAATGTGAATACCTGTAAAATTATAAATTACTTAAAAAATAAAAATATGACCAATTGGTATCAGATCTTTTTAGATAGCTAAATAATTTGCTAAGTATGCTTGATAGTAAATATCTTTCTAAAGAGAAGTAATCAATGCTTCTTTCTCACAAATGGAATTTGTGTTGTGAATAAAATCACATTGATCTGCCTTACAACTGCCTCTGTGCTCTAACCATTTTAATGTGTTTTTTAAGTATATATAAAAAACGATGGTTCTGGTATGTAGAAATCTCTCAAAAAGCATTTTATTGGCATTTAATATTTATGGGCTTGTCCTGGGTCATCCTCCCCATTTAAGTCATAGTAAAATTTTATGATCTAAAGAATTTTAGTTTTTTCTCTTTAAGGAATATAGTGACTCCACATTAATTTTCAAATATAATCATCTCTTAGCTATGGTTTTAAACTGTCCCCTTTATGAATTCCTGCCTAAGAGCCAGGTACCTTCACCTCCATGTCTATACTGGTTAAATTTTCTAAGTTCTGTGGGTAAATCTAGACCTACTCATTTGTGTTTGTGATTGTCCTTCAAAGAACTTCCCTTCTTTGGGTCAATAAATCAATGCTAAGGGACAATAAGATTTTGCCATCTGAACTATTTGTCCTAAAAACTGCTGTAGTACTCTACAGATTCAACCACTGTCATATATTTGTATTATTAAACCACAGAATTTGGCAGAAATTACATACTTAGAGAAAGAAGTATAGAATAAACTTTAGCTCTGTCTCTTTGGTATAGCTTTATGGAAGTAAGATTTAGAGAAGGAATTCACAGATTCAAGTATGGGCCATACTTGATTTTGGTGAAGCACATTGTCATTTTTACAATGATGGGCTTTACATGTTCATCTTTAAAAATATACTTAGCAATGTTGGTGGAACCACTCAAACTGTCCTTTTAAAAGAAGGGGTTTTTCCCTCACTAAAATTGATTTTTTCATCAGAGAAAGTATTGCCCAATAGTAATGTTTGAGCATTATTATTTTGCCTAAAATAAAATAAATAACTTCTAAGTGAGAAGCAGGTAGTTGATTACAGAGGGAGGACTAAAAGCCAGCTTTTAAAATCTTATGCTTTTTTCTGATATAACAAACTGCCCTCTCCCCCACCCCCATTTTATAATGCTAAACATGGCTGGTGGACTTATATAAAAGCATGAATTAAAAGAGCTAGCATTTAATTATAAAACAATTCAAATTATAGTCTAACCCCTGAATACTTAATCATCTTTAGCATAAAACCTACAAAGACATTAAATCCATTAAAAGTTTGTTACCTTACATTAACAACATATAAATAAGTTGTTCATAATGGTGTGCTAGTAAATTAGTATTCATAGAAAATATTCCTGTGGTCCCAATGCAAATGTTAATTGCCCTTTGTGAAAAGAATAGTATTTCACATACTTGATATCATTAGCCTGGAAGCCTTAAAGCACTCTGCAGTTGTATAAAAACGAATGCTTCTCAAATTTGACTGATGACTAATACTACCATGTCCAGCCTTCTCTCCCATTTGTGATTTAATCTTTTACAACCCTCTGTGCTCATTACACAGCTGTGTTATGGAAGGAACAGCTGTTTCCATGAGGACATCATTGTCCAATTTTAAAAGAGCACAGTTCCCTTCCAAAATGTGTACCAGAACTCATTATCCATTGTTGGTTTAGTTCCTCAAGAGCCCAATTGGAATACTCATTTGATTTGTTTTCATTTTTTACTCTCCATCAACATCATCATTACAGGGGTGGGGAAATGTAGAGGATACTAGGGTGAAATTTTAGGTCCCCAAATTTTTATTCTTAATTTTCACCAAGGAAACATAAACAATATTATACAATAGACTGTCCTAATAATTATACAGTCACCTGATAGGGAACCCCCTTTGGAATACTTCGTGTGTAAAGTAGAGAAAACCTTACTCTGAATGTGTTGGGTGCATGAGGCACTGTTCCAGGTAGAATGGGAAATGCAAATGGGAGTGAGATGAATTCTGCTCATGGGAAAGTCACAGTCTAGGTCTTTGAAGGAGGTAAACAGGGGTCTAATTAAGGTACAGGAAGAAAAAACATTGGAATTTCTCCTTGAGTTTTGTATCTCATCCTTTTGAATTTCTTTTCTGTGTATGTTTTATAACATCTATCTATTAATAGAGTAATACATGTATATAAGTTTCTGTTCTATAAAACCGAAGTGTTTTGACTGATAAGCGTGCACAATAAAAAAAATTTTCGAAACCACTGAGCCTGAATATAAGGAAATACGTCAACCAAAAAGATTTGGTATTTGAAAAATGCATTATTATCTGCTAATAGCAATTTGCAAGAGATTCCAACAAACTAGTATTTTTCATTAGCTAATCTTTTCTTTGAACTTTTCTTTACCACTACTACCTGGAGGTCATATACAACCTGAAAAAAGCAATGAACTGTTACGATGCTCACTACGGTCCTACATTCACAATATTTCATAGTGGAGCAGAATATAAGTAAGACAATAAAGAGGCTCTTCTTTCACCCTGCCAAGTATGACATAGCCAGAAATGCCCCGGCCGTGGCACAGAATACAAGTTAATTCATTAATAACTTAATTGTCATTTTCTAATAGTCCATGAAATTTTATATAGGAAAGGAAACATGTGCCCTTTGCTTTAATAAAATTGGAATTAAAAAGTATATAATCCGACACAAGACAATTTACACTTTGTAAATGTAAATATAATTTCGGGAAAATTTATTTCTGCATAGACCCGGATTTCCCGAATAAATTAGATACAGATTAAAATTTCATTATGGCAGTGACACTTCCTCATTAGGAATCACAGAAGGTTCCTATATATGTCCTATGATTTGAATGTGGTCTCCACACTTTGTCAACATTCAGAAAACATTCGTTCAAATTGCAAAAGAGCTGGTTTTCGGCCAGTGTTCCAATGGCTGAACTGGCACGTTGAAAGAAATTCAGTCAGGAAACAGACCTCACCCAGTGCTTGCCTCCTCCTCCAAAGCAAGCCTCTCCTCAAAGAAGAAAAAGCAAGGGTTGAAAAAAGAGAGAAGCCTGGAGAGAAGTGAGAAGGAGATGAAGAAGAAGAGGGCAAAGAGAGAAGAAAATAAAGGTGCTTTCCTATTTTCAGTTGCAACAGTAGCCCCAATTGACTTATTTGGTGTTCATCTAAGAAAAATCAAGGAAACAAATTGAAAATTATAAAAGAAAATAAAGGTCTGTTTTTGTCTTGAATGTTGAGTTCTGTGTTGTTTTGATTGTTGGGCACAGTGAATCAGATTTATAATGTGACTCTGCCCCTCACCCCCCTCCTTTGAAAATAAAAGGACTCTTTGTCTAGTCTTAAAACGTTAAGTAATTGGTGGCATTTTGTGGTAGCCTGGCATCTCGGTCCCTCATCCTTACTCATCCCACTGCTGTGTCTTGTGCAGTGCTGCATATGTGTATGATGTGTAGGGGCGGGGGTGTGGGGGGCTTATCTCTAATAGGAGCCACACTATACCATTGCTACACTTGGAGATGTTTCTGTGTTCTGTCTCATTGTGATTGCTTGTTCAGATGTGCTACTCAGAAATAAATCCATACTCAATTCTTCCTACAGCTGTCAAACCAGATTCTTTGTAGAACTATGTTGTCTTTTTGATTGAACGCTTTTCTCCCCCTTAACAAGAAGGGGGAAAAAACTTTCAGTTTCTATTGTCTAATAGCTCTGTATGTCACTTTTTATATTGAATCTTCACTTATCTTGCTTAAAGAAATTTTATAAAAATCATCTGCCCCAGTATTCCACAAACTTTAAGAATTAGGGGGAAAGAAAACTGGGTCAAAATGTTTTTTTAAACAAAATATATACTCCCTACAGTGTGAGGGTATAGAGAAAGTTCTCTTAAAATAAATATGTACTATGTAAAAAATACTTCTGCCTCCCTTAAATCCTAAAACTATAATCCAAATCCCTTTTTTCTTTCACCTTCTTTCTAGAACTGAAAAAGTACTAATACATTAGGCCACCTGATACCTTAACTATATAATTCACATAGCTTAGGCCTCCCATTTCTACCCCACTCTCTACTCTCTGAAATTATCCTGGCTTTAGATGCAGTCTTGCCTTGAGGCAAAAAAATGTGATAAGTGCCAAATAATTCCTCAGGGTCCTCTCCTGGCCTATGATCTTATGAAATGAAATTATTCTGTTCAAATGTGTCCTTGTTTTTACAACTCCTTTTGGTTACTGTAAATGACCATATGATTTTGTGTCTTCCCCCTTGCAAATCATTGTCAGTTAAAATTCCCTCCTGCTTCCATCTTACTCTTAACCCGCAAAGCAGTTCTTCCTTTTAACAGAGTCTTCCATTCCCCATCCCTCAAAATCCTCTAGGTGTTCAAAACATTCAAGGGTGAGCCAACAGAGAATTCAAAAGCTGTTATTTGAAGGGATTTTTGTATTTTTAGACTATAGTTCTAACTTAGATATATGGTCAGGAAGTTAATATTCATTATAGAGGACTCAGTGATAGCATATGCTGATAAGGGATTTTCTAATGGGAGGACTCAGTGATCATACCAACCATTAGTTACTAACCTCAGTAGCAGAGCCAAAAGTTGAATGTGGAATTTAAACAAAGCTACATTTTAATCCTAAAGGTGATCCCTTCAAGTAAAGGTACTGTATGTTTTGGGCTTTTTTGGCAGTTTTAGATACTCATTTAAACATTTTTTTGAATGCTGTATTTTAAGGGAGTGTCACATTAATTAGCATCCACTGTTAAACACATAGTTCAGATGATTACTGAAAAAATTGGCAGTATAGAATTCTTATGAAAGTCATGCATTTGGGGCCAAATTACCCAGTTGGAATTGTAGCTCCACCACTTACTAAGTATGACTTCGAGCAAGGTGCTTCACTGCTATAAAATGAAGCTCAAATGGATCTGCTCTTAGTATTGTTGTGAGGATTAAATGAGATCATAAATGTCAAGGATTTACCCTACTGCCTGGAACCATCTAAACATTAACCAGTATTATTGCCAATTAGCAAATCTTTTTTTTAAACCATCTCAGAAAGCCTAAAATATTCACATGGACCATGGTGGAATGAACAACATTCCATATTTAATTTGGGGGCCAAAATAATTGCCTAATATTTAAGTATTAAGCTAGGTATTAAACATGATATAGCCTGACTCAAATCTACCACTCCAAGCAAAATCCCAGTTCATCTTTATCATTGAGAAAGATATGACATCAGTATTCAGGCAACTAAAAAACAAGATGGGAGTTTTATTTGTTCAGCTAGATCTGTGATCCTTACTGAACCAGTCTCCAATTTTTTTTAAAAAAAAATAATTGGAGTATTGTTTCCCCAGGTCTTACAAATGCTAAGTAGCTTCTCTTAGTATGTGCCAGATTGTTTCCCTATATAAACGTAGTCCCATAGTTCATTTTAATTAAAATGTTATTGTGACAATTTATGATCAGTTACTATATTTACAATGTGCCAAGCATTACCATGGCAGTCACATGAAACCTAATAATCCTCCATGGCACAATTGGAAGATTTTTATAATCAAATATACTCCAATGAATGCCATTCCATCTTATGAAGTCTGGAAAAATGTAAAAATCAGTTCATTCAGTATTACTAAATCAGGCAAGTTCTATTAACCAGCATTTCTATGCTTATGATTATAATGGTAAGGGATATTCATTAATGTTTTAAAATATTAAATTATGTGCAGGATTGTTTCCATATTGTGTACCTTTCATGCTCTAATTCTTTGAATATAATGGACTCAAGATATGTACAGTGATTTGCTATCAAGAGAATATTTGGTTAATCAAAGAATCCTATTTAATCATTCTAAAACAATTAGCTGCTTGTAGCTAATCTTATTTAATATAACTAGCAGCTGTGGATTTTTGGGGTGTTTTTTTTTAATAGTGTTTTCACAGTCATTCATTATCCTGTTTTCCCAGATAGTTTTGACTTTTTAGTGGGTTTTTAGGGCGTCAACTGTTTATTACAATGGATTCATATCTCTCTCTCTCTCTCTGTCTGTCTCTGTCTCTGTCTCTGTCTCTCTCTCTCTCTCTCTCTCTGGACATTACAGGTGAAAGTGGAGAAGAAAAGTTAGGAGATTCACTGCAAGACTTATACAGGGCACTGGAGCAAGCTAGTCTGTCACCACTAGGAGAACATCGCATTTCAACCAAGATGGAATACAAGCTATCATTTATAAAAAGATGTAATGATCCTGTAATGAATGAAAAACTACACAGGCTGAGAATTCTCAAAAGCACTTTAAAGGTAAGATACGAAATGGAAGGAGAAATTTCTTTGAAAAGATTCATTCTTGAACTCAAAGTAGATTACCAGACACTATAGGTTAAGAAATATAAAATGGGGGGCTAGGGGATAGGAACAGGTAAACAGGAAGAACCTGAAGCTGAACCATTCCTATGTTATAAGTACATTGATAAAGAGGAGATCGTCTTGTCATTAACATCTCAAAGCACTGATTAAATGTTACTGTGACTTAGTTCCAGAAGAAAACAGGATGTGATTAAAATTTTTTTTGCAGAAATGCACGGCTGGTGTTATTCTTCAGTCTTGCAGTTTCCTAAGATAAATATACCAGCTAGTGTAATTATTAGAGTTATTAAAAGAACTCAGAATGCATGCACAATGCAGTAGTGGGTGCGAAAACAGTTTGAGATATTTCATGATTATTTCCTGCATGAACTACAGCGCATTTGGAGTGAGGCTACAGTGATTCATGTTCCATGTAGGAATTTTATAATCGGTCTGTTTATGTTATCAGTTCCCAATTCACATGTTACTTTCCTATTATACATTTTCGTAAGAGCTTGCATTGTCTTCAGTCTTCTTATTATGCCACCCCCAGTTTGGGGAGGAGGTGGTGAGGACCGGGGAGCTGAGAGGCAGGAAGTTAAAGAAGGAAGCAGACGAGTGAGCCTTCCTCACAGTATATGTCTGGGGAGGGCTCACCACACAAACCGTCTGAACAGGCCCTGCACCCTTGAAAAATCAAAGACAGGAAAGAACTATCACACAAAGTAGGCGCCTCAGTAATTCCAGGAAACAAAAGGTCAAAGGGCTCCCTTGGGAAATATTTTAGACCCATAGCATGCTGCTGAGGTTTTTTAATTTTGAAATATAGAAAATCAATGATTTGGAAAATTTTCAGGTAGCAAGCAGCCAAGTTTTCAGAGTCAATTAGCTTTCCCTTGGTATTCATGCAAATACTACAGCAAATCCATAGGACAATTTGATGGACTTTTGGTAACTAAGACCAGAATTTTAGAGGAAGCTATAATATTCATAAAGAATGATTTCAGTGACCAGCCTTACTCCAAAGCTATCGTCACCCTCCCACCTTATAGAGCCTCCCCCTTTTCCCCCATTCAGTTCTAAACTTCCTGGTTTAGAAGGCAAGTGGGCATTTTGAAGCAGGTCAGTCTCACAGATCTCAAAGACTTGCTCCTCTCCCTCTCTTTCTTGCAGCCCCTTGCCCTTCTCTTTATGCTCTGTAGATTCCCCCAAAGCATTTTATTCCAGTGCCAAAAATATGAGCTACTGATGATGTTCACTAAGTATTGATGAATCACCAGGTACATGATACTGTGCTCAACTCTCCGGGGCAAAGAAAGATAATGAAAAAGTCACTGTAAAGAAATATCCCTTGTTAGTACAAATGAGCTATACTTTTTGGTATGGAAAATTAATAGGGAATGACATTTTTTATTAGGGAAGGACAACTAATCAAGCAACTCTGGCTGTGTCTTGTTCCTGGAATTTTAACAGGCCCCCTCTCCAATCACAGATCTTGGATCCCACCACAGGCAACTCACAGCATCCTCAGTCCCAGCCCTCTTCCATATTCTTTTCAGCCTCACAGACCAGAACAACTTCTTAGGCACCTTGCTGTCTTCTTTCCCTCTCATCTCTGGCTGGCACAGAGGCAAGCCCTCTCATTTCCTGCAGAACATTTCCTATACTTCCCTAACCCTTCCTTGGCTCCATAAAAGGCAGGACTGAGCTGCAGACTGTTTTAAGCCCTTTCCTCTGTCTCACCTGCCACCTGGGAAATTCTCTTCTTCCACAGGCAATAGTTGTACCTTGGTGGTTTATACCAAAATGAAGCTTAGTCTTCAGCTGAGATCCAGCATCCAACATGGAAGGGAAAAAGTGGCTCAAGAGACAGAATTTGCTAATTCCACTCAGTAGCAGTAATGGAATAGTTTAGGGACATAAATGAGGGAGAAAAACTTGTTTTTTCCAAGTGTTTAAGGAAGGCTTCAAGAAATGAGAGGCTTTTGAACTGGATCTTGAAGAATGAGGGAGGTTTCCATAGGCAGAGATGGACAATAGGACAGGCCAAGAGAAAAAAATAAACGACACAGAATAGGCAAGACGAGGCATACCTTGGGTATAGAAAAAAGTACACCAGGACTTGAGTCTAAATAGCTGAGTGAGAGTATACCAAAGTTGTTTCTTAATGGGCTCAATAACTTTTTGCCTATTAACTTTTTATTTTAAACTTGAGTAAAAGTTCGTCTCCATCTTAACTGCTGAATCCCTTTGCTTTTCAGGCCAGAGAAGGGGAAGTAGCCATTATCGATAAAGTCCTAGACAATCCAGACCTGACATCTAAAGAATTCCAACAATGGAAGCAGATGTACCTCGACCTTTTCTTGGATATCTGTCAAAACACCACCTCAAATGACCCACTAAGTATTTCTTCTGAAGTAGATGTAATCACTTCCTCTCTGACACACACTCATTCATACATTGAAACGCACGTGTAAGTGTATTCTGCCTTCAGGCATTCTAGCACCTGCTGGCACTCTGAACAAGTATATGAGGTAGTTTTTGTATCGATGTGTGGGACACTTGACAAGCTATACTTTAATGTTACCAAACTATATGAAACCAACCAGATACGGTCATAATACTACTATCTTTAATGAGCATTTGTATATTTTATATGCAGTCAGTGCTCAGCTTATGTTTACCATGTGCAAAATCAACTGTCTTTAATGACTTAAAATTAACTTTTGCAAACAATTCTAAATACAGGTGGTCTTCAAGTAGTAAAACCACAAAAAGGCAGTTTTCTATCTAAGGTCATCTTTTCTCCCTTTAAGTTAATTTTATATAAACAAGACTTCAAAAGTAAATCACATTTTTTCAGGTGCAGATATCCTTGTGGGTGGGAAAGAATTTAAACCTTTTTTATATTTATTAAAATGTTCTAAGAATTTTCTTAAACATTGCACAAAGTTTAATGCTGTAGTTTTATTTTTGTGAAATGTAGATGAGCATACAAGAGCTAAGCAAAATAGAAGAGCATCAACATAAGAAAAGTTCAGGTATCTAATATTCGTCTTAATAGTCTATTAACTTGTGAAAGCTGGTTAATGGAAATACGATTCCAAATCTATGAGAACACTTACTGGTGTATCAGGGCAAAGCTTTGTAAGATGTTTTTGTAACTAAGACCAAAATTGAAGATAGAGCTGCTTTATTTTCTTGGTTTAAATCTTCCTTTATTTTTGTAGCGATGAAATGCTGATTGTGTACAGAAGAATTTGAGAATGGATTTTTTAAAAGACTTAATTCACCCAGAAAGGCAGCTAACAGCTATATATATAATTTCAGCCCAAACTCATGTTTTTACACTCCAACTCTTAAAAGACAACATATAAACTGAAATGAATCGACTCTAGTTAGTTTCCAATTTTTCCCCTAGTTCATTTATTAAACTTATGTAATTATACTTCAGGCAGGAAAGTACAATATGTTTAGTTATAGGCTGATGTGTGTTATAATATAGAAAAAAATGTTGAAAAATAAAAGCGTACTTCTTTCCTAATAAGCAAGAGGGTGATGGTCACTCAGATGTCACATTGAATTATAGGACAGAAACAATTTAGAGGTTTTTTCCTAGCTTCATGAATTGTTTTATAGAGTGGATGAAGTCTATGAAAAAGTCCTCTTCATATATTTCCATTTATAAGCATCTCATTTTTGAAAGTGATCACAGCATGAAAATGACTGTGCTGCTTTTTAGTGTCTGGCTGCATAACGTACAAGTCACAATTTGCTGTTTTTTCAGGAGGAGGAAGGGACCCTCCTTTACTATTCTATATCCTAAAATCTACTTCTAATCAGCTTTATACTGTTGCCTGTACAGCTCAGTGAATGTACTTTCATCTTTAAGAGTTCAGATATATGCCAGTGAATATTTTTGCTGTAGAGGAAAAAGTAAAAACTCCACAGCGGGGATCATTTTCTTTGCTTTTGAAACACCATTGAATCACCATCGTTTTGCAGACTTTGCACAACTGTACAGGAGAGTGGCCTTTCTACAGCACATTTTCAGTAATCCTATATTTAGTCAAAATGGATGAGAAATGTATTAATGTTTGTATGGAATTTTGGGTCCAGCGTAATATTTTTATCATTTAAAAAAACTCTATTTGTAAAAACATTTATTTACTGCATGGATATTGACGCACATTAAATTTGTGGGATTTTGTATATGTAAAAACAAAACAAAACTAAACTAAACTAAACAAACAAAAAAAAAACCCTCTTGTCCTAAAATGAAGTGTGCTTGTTACAGGTAGACTTATTGATGTTTACTAGACCAAACGTGTATGTTCACTTAAAAATATCTGTACCCGATGGACATGTCATGTATACGGTGGCTAGGTTGTGGCCTACAAACAGCAAGCAGTTGATGGGAAGACTAGCTCTGTTGCTACTAAGCAGCTTTTACTTTTGTAAAGTCAGCTCTGTTGTTTTAAATGGTAAAAATTAAACTAATGAATTTTACAAGAGTCGTGGCTAGCCTAGCATGAAAGAGACCTTTTAACACTATATAGTATCTGTACATTTTATTGCATTCGTTTCAAATCTAGGAGAGAGTCAGCACTGTAAACTGAAGTCAAATAAATTCAGCTCTTAATGAATCTTATAAAGCACCTACTTTATTCATGCAAAGTCCTTACCACATTTCTTTGTGACCTGATCACATGGCTACCACCCCCCACCCCAGTTCCAAATTCTAACTTTGCCATCTCAGTGGTGGCACAAGCAAGAAGTAGTACCTGTTCAGAGTACTCAAATATCTTCTCTAAGACTCTGAAAAATCAACCTGATTTCCCATTGACCTGACACAAACTTCCTATTCCTCCTTACTTTTTCTGTGATTCTTCTGTGGAAGTAGGGGGAACCACCAAAAATAGATTAAATTTTTTAAATATAACCTACAGCATTTCTGCAGAATGAACATTTAAAGATTATGAAAGAAATAAATAGGTTTGTGTTTTGTTTGGTTAGATTTTCCACTGAACTGGTGGAGCCTGCTTGTTATGGCTAAGGGTAGCTGAATGTGACTTAAAACCAATGAGCTGCCTAAGGCCAGGGCCAAGGCAGCCTAGGGGTGGGGACTGGCAACAGAAGAATTTAAGGATACTTTCTAGAAAAAATAAGTGCTTTCTGAGAGATTTTTTTTCCCCTCTCAGTTCCATAGTTATATCAAACCATCGGATCAGAACTATAACTATGGTTCTGGATCATAAAATCACAGTTCTCCTTACAATGATTTCATGCTATTTAACCAAGGCACTTCCCCTCCGCTATTTATTCAGATAATGCCATCTTCTAGGATTTTATTACAGCCTTTATAGCCAACAATTTTCTGGGTTTTGTATATAACTTCCTGTGGTAAATTTTTTGCCTTTTTTGGCACAAAATAATCACTGTTTTGCACCTAAGGAAACACTTTAAGAGGGAAAATAAGGTCATATTTTATTTTCAAAAGTCCATCTCTAGCCCTGAGAATGTCTTTGTAAAAATCACCAGCTCACTGAAGCTGATTCATATATCCTTCTATTTGACCCCTCCTGTCTCCCATTCTCAGCTCAAAGGCAAATGTTCCTCTTTAGCCAAGGCCTTGTTTGCCTCCTTGACCTTCAGAAGCCACTGTGCTTCCAGAATGCCAAATCTTAGGAAAAGCCCGTCTGTTGCTCTGTAAGACTTTCTCCTCTGTTGCCCAGCGGGGAGGGGTGGGGAGTGGACTAACTCGTTCAGCCCAGCACTAAATCTAGAGCGTCTCCAGGGTCTCCTCCCTCCCTCTCCTCGTCCCCACCCTCGGCCAGCTGCAGCACTGCGCACTGCAGGCCGCTCCAGGCCCAGGGCAGGGCGCAGCCAATGTCCTCCCAGCGATCCAGGTCGAGGTCGTAGCCCACCACGTTGCGAGTAGGTACCTGGCGCGAGTCCCGCCACTTAAGGCCGCCCAGCAGGAGCACAGTCTCCTCCACCACGGCCAACCCATAGGAGAAGCGGTCGTAGGGTAGTGGCCGCAACCGAGTCCACTGGTCTGCGCCAGGGTCGTAACGCTCGATCTCAGAGAAGGGCTCGTATCGTCCCAGAAAAGCGAACACCGCGCCGCGCAGCACCGCCATGTGGTGCCCATACCGGGCCGTGCTCATAGGCGCCTTCTTGCTCCACACCCGCTCCCCAGGGCCCAAGGCGTACAGGTCCCGGAGGCTGCTCGCGCCGCCCTCACCTCTCCCCGCCTTGCCCCCAGAGACGTACAGGACACCACGGTCCCCGACGGCCCCCGCGTGGCCGTGCAGCGCCCGCGGCAGCGCCCCGGCCGCCGTCCAGCGGTCCCAGCGCAGCTCGTACATCTCCACCGAGGCCAGAGCCTCGCCGCCCGCGCCCAGACCCCCGACAGCCAGGAGCGTCTCGCCCACGGCGCCGCACCAGAAGTGGGCCCGCGCTTCCCGCATGGCGGGCACCTCAGTCCAAGCGTGGAAGCGCGGGTCATAACGATGCACTCGGGCCGTGACCACCCGCGATCCGTCAGCAGAAGAGGCACTGCCGGAAGGACATTCGCCGCCCAGGACAAACAGGAAGTTGCCCAGGGCGCACACGCTGTGCCCCTGCAGCGGTGTGGGCAGCTGCGTAAGGCTGCGCCAGCGGTGATTGTACACGTCGAAGGCCACTACGTTCTGGGTGAGCTCCCACTCCTCCTCTTCTTCCTCCTCCTCCTCTTCCTCGTCCTCTTCCTCCTCCTCGGGCTCCACCACGGCGACCCGGCCCCTAGCTGGGCCCCGCGGGGCTACAACCTCCTCGGTCACCGCCTCCCGCCCCCGGCGCCCCCCGACCAACAAGATGCGGGTCTGGGGGCTCCGGACGCTGGTCTGCTCGCCCTGCATGAGCGGCTGGCGGGAGGGCGCTGTGTGGTAGTTAAGGGCCTGGATGATGAGGCCCTTCACCCGGGCGGGCAGCACGAGGCCGGAACCCGAGTACACGCGCCGCAGCACGTCGGCGGGCACCAGGCCGAAGCGCACACGCTCGAGCAGCGCTGCGCAGTGCGCCTGGCGCTCTGCCGCGGGCTCCTGCCGCAGCCAGGCCAGCGCCAGGCCCAGCAGCCGGGCCTCGGGCACCCGCGCCACGTCGGGGGCCCCCAGCACGGCCCTCAGCGACGTGGGGTTGAGCTCCAGGAGGCCCGCCAGGCCCGCGCCCCGCGCCAGCATCTCCCGCAAGTGGCGCATGATGCAGTGCTCCGCCGCTTCCAGCGTGTGAGCCAGGCCGAAGCGCGCCGCCACGTTGGCGGCAAAACAGCAGTTCTCTGGAGCCAGCTGGCGTTCCAGGTAGCGCCCACACAATCCCAGGGCCTCAGTAACCTGCAGGTAGCTGGCGGCCTCCAATGTGTCCTCTACGGTGTCCATGGAGAGTGACAGCCAGGCGGTGTAGATGAAGTCCAGCAGGCGCTGCAGACCAGCCGCCGACGGCACGTGTAAGTGGATCACGCGCGCCCGGGATTCCCGAGTGTAGCTCTTGAACAGGGCCCTGAAGTAGTCGCTGGAGCACGCCAGGAGTGACCTGTGCGCCGGGAATTCGCTGCCCTCGGCCTCCAGTATAACGTCACAGAGGAAGCCCTCGGCGCGCAGGGCCTGGTAGCCGGTGAGCAGCGCGCCGCCATGAGCCTTGCAGTAAGATAGGAAGTAACTCATTATGCCCAGGGCGGGAAGCGGGCAGAGCCGGAGGCATCCCGGGGCACGGCACTCCGGAGCCCCCCGTGCGAGCCACAGAGCCCTTAACAGGGGCCCATTTTTGCCTGCTCAGCTTAAAATCCACAGCTCCTTCACCCAGATCCGCAGATCGCCTGGTGCCCCTCTTAGAGCAAATCCGGTCCGGGAACGGTTTCCAGAAGCCCCTAGTATCGGAGGGCGCGGAGTTTGGAGTCTTCCGGGGAGTGTGGGGTTTGGTTTCCACAGCTGCCGAGGCCGCCAGCCCTTTGCCCAAAGCCTCCTCCCTAGACCAATTCGGAGAGCTCACACCTGCATGCCTGGGGCGGCGGTGGCTGTGCACCATCACCTGGAAGGGCCGAGCTGCCAGTGGATTCCGGGGGTAGTGGGTCTCCGAGGGCGCAGATGCGGCCCCGATTCGGGGCGTCCCGGGAGTGTGGGGCGAAGGCTCTGACCTTCCAGGGCTGGACGAGGAGGACGGGTTTGCGGGCACCCGCGAGGACTGGGGACAACTGGTTACGGGGCGGGTGGGGAGGGGGGTGAGCTTGTTCCGCGCGGAGGATCAAATCAAAGCCTGGGAGATTAGGGAGGGGAGGGCGCGGGTCAGAGCGGCCGGTCCGAGGCATGATTGGGCGCCGCACATAACATGCCGGTAGCTCACAGCGACAGGAATAGCGCGCCGCCTCGGCCTCCCGGGCGCGCCCCGCCCTGCGCCCCGACTGCTGGCCGCAAACCGAGGGCATAGGCGCGGGAGAAGCGGCCCGAGCCAGGGGCTTGACTCCGGTGACCCGACTGGTCGCCAGTCACCACAGGGTCCCTAGAGCCCGGCTGCGGGGGGGGCGGGTCGCAGAAGCCGTTCGGCCCGGTGGTGTCCGGAGACGGACGCCCGGATAGGCCAGAGGAGTTTCGACCTCCCGGTGCCCCTATGTCTGGGGAAGAAGCCTTGGCTCAACTCTCTGCTTTGAGGAGGCCCTAATTAATCCAGCGGGAGCGGGGATTAAGCGGCGACTTTGCGCGCTGACACCCAGTAGGCCGCTGCGCGCTGAGAAGTCACTGGCGGGAACCACGCCCGGGCGAAGCCCAGGCTCCCCGCCAGCGGCGCTAGGTAACACGTCCCTCACCTGGACTCACCCTTGCGAGATGCTGGGCCTACTCAGCGCCCTTCCCGAGGCAGCTCGCGTCTCCCGGGCTGGCTTGTTTCACATAGTGCGTTCGGGAATGTTCCACACCCACCCGCTCGCGACCCCAGCTGAGTTCTCTCCCTTCCTATTCTTGGATCCTGCCCGACCCATCCCTTTGTAACATGGACGAGGAAATTGTGGGTGACTCGGATTTTCTGCCATTAAATGACCACTTCCTTTAAAAAAAATAATTCGTTCCAGTGTCTCTCCCTGACTTTCCGCGCTCTGATTTAATTACCGGCTGCTACATCCTCAATGCCATGACGAGATAATGGACAGTAAGATTACAAAGCTCGGTAGAGCTGTAGTTTCGCAGGGCTCCTCCTCATAAAGTGATGTTTGTAACAAACACCTAGCACAGAAACGATGATGAAAACCATCCCAATCTTGAAACATTAGGAAAGCATCCCTCCATCTCCTCCATCCTGCTCTTAAATAAGTATAACAGTTTTTTCTTTGCAAATTTAGAGACTTCTGTTTTGCTTTCATCTAGAATTGATTTTTCTCTTTTCTAATGCAATCCCTCTGGCAGTCTGTTTTAGGTGAGCCTATTGAGGGCATCTGAAATAACTTTTATTTGTGACAGTTGGGGTTGCATTTCATAGGGGGGAAAAAAAGTCCAAGTAAGGATAAAATTCTGTCATTTCCTGCCTGGTATGCCATCGGTACTTACAAGGTCACTAATTAGAAGTAATTCTTTAAATGCATAAAAATGTTAGTAAGATGATTTTGCTGTCAAAGATGGAACTGCATTATGACTTAAATTAGCCAAATTATAAAGTGCAGGCAGGGGCTTGCTTGGGCTTACTTTAACTCTAGAGGGTAAAAATACTCCAATTTGAATTCCTAATGTCAGAGCTACAGATGGGTTCAGAGGGGGTTCTGTTTTCATGGGGATTTCTTTTTTTTATTTTAGCATTAAAATTCTTGTTTCAAAAGTAAAATACCAGTTTGGTTCACTTTGCACAGATCTACATTTTGAATTTAAATGGCCTTTACTCAACCTAATAGAATTTTGCTAGAAGAGATTTTTGAAATCATTTAGTCAAACCTTATCCCTTTTCTCTGTAACCTCTTATTTTTCTTTTTAAACAAACGTGGCAAATGAGCCCCAGAGAGAGTACGGTTTGTCTAGATGACTTGGATATTGAGTTACGGAGTCTGTACCAGAATCCAGGGCTCCCTCCCCACTATATTGTGTGACCTCATGTATGATAAAAATAAAATGGTGCAACACAGTTTATTTAAACCAAATATTCAGGGTGATAAAGTATGTTTATCACCTTATCAACTTAAAGCTGTTTAAGTGCGGTTTTTTAAACAGCATATTTTTACCCAGAAGTTGGATCACATCCCATCAAATCTATCCATCGCCACATATTCAGATTGAATCCAAAATGTCATACTTGAGAATTAAAGATGCTGTGAGAGACTTTAAACTCTTAACATCAAAAATCCAGTTTTATCTAACAAGTATGTGTTGATTGTTGGCCCAACATGCTACCTTCCTTAACATATTTTGCTGTTGAGGATATCATGAACTGTGTTAACTGAAGGCATTTTTATATTAGATATGTCTAGATGGCCTTGTTTAGAAAATGTAACTGTCAATCTGAGAAAATCATTGTCCTTTGAGTAATGTTTATGGAAAAATATTGGTATTTTCATTTTTGTGCAATATTAAGTATGCTAAATAAAATTTCAGTGTGTGCTTTTAAAAATTGTTGTAGATGTGTGTCTTCAGTTGGTGTCTTTGTTCAGGCTGCTATAACAAAATAGCTTAGACTGAGTAATTTATGAACTATAGAAATTCATTGTTTACAGTTCTAGAGGCTGGGAAGTCCAAAATGAAGGTGCCAGCAGATTTGGTGTCTAGTGAGGGCTCTCTGCTTCATAAATGGTGCCTTCTGGCTGTGTCCTCACATGGCAGAAGGGGTGAGGGGCTAACAAGCTCCCTCAGGCCTCTTTTATAACAGCACTAATCACCTCCCAAAGGCCACACTTCTTAATACTGTCATGTTGGAGATTAGGTTTCAACATAGTAATTTTGGAAAGACATATACATTCAGACCATAGCAATTGGGTTCCCTGGAAGCATGCCTCATGACCCAAATTGAACTAATAGTGATGGGCAGATCCAACAGGATGTGGTCATTATGTTGAAAATGATCTGCTTATGCCCTTCCCCTTGAGACTATAAACTCTGTGAGGGCAAGGACTATTTCTTGGTCTTTGTATCTGAGCCCCTATCACGGTCTTTGGCATAAGTAATGTTGAGTTAAACAGATACAGGGAGGGAGTGAACGGTTATTAAAAGGGACTTGACTGGAACAATTGCTTCCTTCTCTCTTATTCTCCCTTCCTTCATGCAGCTGAGATTTAAGACACATCCTCGTAAGGTCATGAGCTTACATCCCTAGGAAGCAAGTGGATGACAATAGGTGGCCCCCGACTGGGGATTCCAGGTGGATTCAACTCTTCTGAGAAAGCCTTACTACTTCATCCAGCCCCTGGGGCTGCCCTGCACACAGCCCTGGTCCAACTCACATGGCTGTCAGCATCTAGTCACACATACTGCTACTCCTCCCACCTGGATGCGGGACCCCAGTGCCCCAGGTGGCTTTCAGCCTCTTGCCCCAGTACCCCCTCCATGCCCCAGTCTGTATGGCTGGGCTAATGCTGGAGGCCCACCTACTCACGCAGCATGTCTGGTGAGACCCTGCAATTTGCCCTGGACACGCCCGCCCCGGTCAAAACTGTGAACTGCTGTCGCCGATCCCTTCCATACATCTGCACATCCTATGACAGAACCTAGAACAAAAGTCCTCCAAGCACTCACCTCACTTCCCACATCAAAGCTGCAACGCCAGTCAGCCGTAGTACTCCACTTTCCCCGAATAGGTCCTACCTAGCTAAATCTAAATCCCAGAGTTCTCACCTCTAAAATAATTGGTATGTGTTTTTAAAAATCCAAAACTATGAGCTTCCATGTATAACAAATTTTTTAACAAATGTACTCTTTTTGGTAATAGCTTTATTAACATATAATCCACATACCATACAATTCATCCATTTAAAGTAAACAGTTCAATGGTTCTTAGTATGTTCACTTACTTGTGCAACCATCACCACAGTCTAATTTTAGAATTTTTCATCACCTGAAAAAGAAACCTCGTACCCTTAGTTGTCAACTCCCTATACCACCAGCCCCCAAATTCCTAAGCAACCACTAATCTACTTTCTATCTCTACAGATTCTTGATATTTCATATAATTTATCATACAATATGTGATCTTCTGTGACTGACTCCTTTCACTTAGCATAATGTTTTCAAGGTTCATCCATTGAATGTACTTCTGAGGAAGAAAAAGACTTTGTATAATGATAATATTGGAAGCCTTTTCTCAAAACCACAGGACTCTAAAATTCGCCTGTTCAATATTTAGGATATGGTTTTTTGGCAGGTTAGCTCATTCTCATCTATCATTACTGGCTCCTTTCAATCCAAATATGTTTCCTTCCAACACATGGTTTCTGGCAACCTCCATGGAGAGCCTATTATTAGAAATTGACACATTAACTAAGTTTATTGTGAAAACATGATCACAAACAATAACAGACATGCAGTAGAAAAAGTCCCATGTTATCTGCCCCTTCTTCTGAGACCATTTTGTGTGTGTGTATTTTATTTATCTTTCTGACATGCAATTCAAGCAAAAGGATTTCAAGGGGCAGATTGTGTGTGTGGGTGTGTGTGTGTGTGTGTGTGTGTGTGTGTGTGTGTATGTACTTCAATTATGAGTGATTTTGACATTGTGGCCCAGTTGACAGTTTAAGAAGCAGTGTAGTGGATGGGGAAGTACTGGGCTTTGGACTCAGATTTGGGCTCCAATTCCTGATCTGTCCCATGTGACCTTAAAACAAGTGACTTAAATTCTGTGTCATTATTTTTAAAAGAAGGATACTGACTCTACATTCATAGCACTGTTAATATATATATAATATACATATATGTTTATATATGACTGCTCCTGGCACACAGTATACACAAGAGATGTGAGTTTTTCCTTCTTCTCTCTCTCTTCACTAAAGCCGTCTAAAAGGCTTGTGATGCCAGAGCCCAAGCAGGCAGGAAACATAATAGAGGAGTTGTCAGTAGTCCTCTTGTAGCATCACCTGGGAACTTGCTAAGAAATGTAAATTTTCAGCCCCATCTCAAACCTGTTGAAACAGAAACCAGGAGTGGGGCCCAGCGATCTGCTTTAACAAGCCCTCTCTGTGATTCTGATGCATGTGAAAGTTTGAGAACCACTGTCATAGAGGAAGGATTGTTAATAATTTTTGCTACATCCTGAATTCACCATTCTTAGTAGCAAATTGTTCCGGGTCTGTTGTCAATGTTTTTCAAAAAAGAAAGGAAGTCCACTAGCTCCAAAAGGTCAGAAGTCAGAGACCCACAGGGGAAAAATTAGTGGCCACTGGTCCTTGTTACATGACTTAAAAATATATTGTGGGCTTTTTTGCCTTTCCTTAACCCATAACCCCAAGATGACAGTATTAACCGTGGGTCACTGAGGCATGAGATGATGGCTTAATTGAATACTCAAGTCAGAAGGTACCTGTGGCCTCCATTTTCCATCTGGATGCCACATTTTCAGAGGCTCTCAGACAAATTGGGGAATGCCCAAAGATGCCAGCCAAAGGAAGTGGGGTCTAGGAACACTCTTTCTCATACATGGAGTAGGTAAAGAAGCTAGAGATTTTAGGCTTAAGAGAAAAGAACCTGAACCCTCTGGGAGTTAAATTATTGCTATTTTCAACTTTCTAAAGGGCAAGAAGAACCAGTCTCATGCCCACAGAGGGCAGACCTGGGACCAGTAAGCAGAAGTTACAAAGAGAAATTTTGCCATAGGATAAATAAGAACCTACCAATTTAGCACCTCGAAAGAAAACATACAAATAGAAGAAACAGAATGTGACCAGCCGTAAGAAGAGTTACCTGAGGCTTGGAGGAGAAAGGGAACTTGTCCATGGTAACACAGTTTAGCAGACCTTGTCAGAGCCTCACCATATACTTTCAGTGCCTTTACCATTGAGGAGCCCACCCATCCCAGTGGCTTTTGTTCCCAGCAGCCAGCACCTGTGTCCCTTTGTGAGCAGACACCCCTGTCTGCTGGAGTCTACCTTGCTTGTGCATGTGAAGAGAAGCAGAAGTGCCCACAAATTTACATCTCCTGGGGGCCACCCTTAAGCAAGGACTAATGGGTGGGGTGGCAGCAGGTATGTCAACACCCCAGCTCCCTTTCCAGGTATGGCACATGCCATTTCCAGAGCTCCCCTATGGCACTGAGCCAAAGCTGTCATCTTCTGTGGGAGCCTGCTTGGTGTCACACACTTGTTGATCCCCTTCCCTTCTCTGTCTCACATTGCCACCCCTTCCCTATCCCTTCTGGGAATGCTCCCCACCAAATCACTTTCACAGGAATCCTCATCTCAGGAGGAACCCTTGCCTTGGGGAAACACCACCCAAGACACACAGCTGATGGTATGGGGGTGGGGGTGTGGCACATACTACATCCACAAAGGGCAATCTGTCATCTGCTTACAGACATACACAAAACAATAAATATATTGTGTAGATAGACACGTGGGCCCAGTGGTACAACTGAGCCCGGAAGTTGGGACAGCCTGACACCAAGACTCGACCTTCGCCCCTCTGGTCTTTCAGGGCTGTTGTGGAGGCTGAAATGAACTCCAGAGTCCTTTCAAACCCAGCATGCCACAGTTTGGGTCACTGGCCCCTTAATTCCCATCTGCAGCTACCATCTAAAAGTATACTTTACCTGAAGTTTCTGCTCCATGGGATTGACTGTGTTCTTGTTATAAACTCCCCCCATCTTCCAGGCCAGCTGCTGCCCACTACTCCCACCCACCCTCAGCTGCCATCCATATCTCACTGTGCTCGGCTGCTTTCTTCTAGTATTTCTCTCTCCTTCTTACATGGGATGGCCTCATGGCCATTTCTTCACTCTACAACAGCTCACACTCGAGGTCCCACTTTCATGTGTGTTTGTGCGTGTGGCTTGCCAGAGCTTGGCTGCCGCTGAGCTTTGTACCTGACTTGATTTCCAAAGGGGTAGTCAGTGATTTTGATAACATTCTTTAATAAGAGCGATGTGAACCATTTGGCAGTTCCCTGTGGTATGTTTCTGACAGTGTATTTGGGGACCACTAGCATCCGAATCCGTGGAGCTTATCAAAATGCAGGTTCCTGGGCCCCACAGACCAACTGGATCAAGATCTCTAGGTGTGGTGGGAGTGGAAGGTAGCGGCCTTTTTAACAAGCTCCCCAGGTGTTTCTGACTCCAAAGCAGTGCAGTCAGTGTGGTCAGCTGCCCAGCAGCAGCAGGATCACCTGGGAACTTGTGAGAAATGCAAATTCTGAGCCTGAGCCCTAGACTCAGAAACCCTGGGGCTAAGGCCCAGCCATCTGTGTTTTATCAAGCCCTCCAGAGGATTGTGATGCACACTAAGGTTTGAGAAGCACTGCTCTAAAGTTCAAAACCATTTATGTAGGATTCAATTCATTCATTCAAAAAATATGCCTATTGTGTTCCAGACATGTGCTGGGCACAGAGGTCCTGCCCTTGAAAAACTAAAGCTTTAATGGATTCCATATCATGTTGGTCCTTCAGTATGCTTCTAGATTCTCAAGAAAATTCCATCTTCATGGTCCCTTTCACGAGGTCTTTGCTGCTTCTACTTCATCCGACAATAAGCTAAGTAGAAAAACCCAATGCCAGCTCCCAAGTGACTGTTGTTAAGGTCCAGACCTCAGACCTGGTTGATGGGTTTCCCAGAGAGGGGCAGAACATATTGTCAGCCATTCTCACCCTGCACCAGTTCCCCAAAGCAGCCCATGGTGAAATGATTTGGCTCTTAGTATCTGACCCCAAAGAGCCAGCTGTCTTCCACTCACAGATGTGTACAGGAAACCAAGGCCATCACTTTTGATGGTTGGACCTTCTTCAGAAAGACAAAACAATATTCTGACATCAACATCAGAGTCTCTTATGCATCTTTCAAGTGGCTACACAGTACAGACCAAATCATTACAATAGGAAGTGGCTCAGGTACGTCATCCAAGCACAACCAGAAATATAATCATGGAATAGCCTTGGAATGTTAGTAAATGTCTCCAGTCACTCACGCCTGTTTAAGGAGTTGTGGAGTGTGAGACTCCAAATGCTTTTTTTTTTTTATTAAACCAACACTCTTCTGTAGAGATAGCATACTCTTTGCTGAACTGTCCCTGTGTCTGACACATGACCAACATGTCAACTGTGCCAATTACATCTGCTATTTTCAGAACCCCTTTCTAATGATGCTGGTCAGTGACTTAATAGGGAAAAATTCTACACAAGGTCTTGCCAACAGGGGAGAGATTACAGGATAGTTTGCTCTCAACTGCTTATAATCTTCTTAAAGATATTCATAATATTAACACCCTCAAAATCTTGTGCCATTTGTCCAGGATTTTGTTGCTTAAGAAAGATTCTTCAAATCTAGTAAGAGTTACTTATATAATCATGGGCAAGAAATGGTCATTAAACAATAACTGTTCAAGTGACCGTTTTCTGAGCAATGTTTAATGTCATCACTCAGGAAGTCTCAGTTTGAACTCCAAGCAGGAGACATTTCCCACTAAAGCAGCCAGATCTGCCCTGCCCTGTCACCTTACAAAGACTGCATTGCCACCAGAACATGAGGACAAGGGGCAAGAGCAGTGCTCGCAAAGCCTGCCCATTGCAGGAGGACCATTCACCACCATTCCAAAGGTCAACAAGCATAACCCGGGCCTCAGACACCTGGCTGGTCCCAAACCCTCCAGCATCCTTTAATATTAATATTTCAGTAAAAATGGTGCCAGCTCCCTTCCCACAGATGGCAGGAAAGTCCAATATTGCCTCAGTAACTGAGGAAATTTGGGGGGCTTCCATCTCTCCTAGTAACTGCTTGCTCCAATTCCTGCTTCTGCTGACACCTCCATCTCCCTCATGTTTTGCTTCTTGGGGTTGTTCCCTACTCTACACTGACCTTACCCATGGAACACAGTGCCTAAGCCTTTATTCTCCCCCTTGATTTCCCATACAACCTGTGATTGACTAAGAAAGCTTTTACTGAAGATTGGGGTGGGACAGGCACAGAGAAGCAACAAAGTGTAGAGTAGCAGATAAAACCAATGGCTATTCCTGTTTTTAAACTGCCATTCATCCTACTGCCATTCATCCTAAACTGCCAGCTCATCCTACCCAGGGGCCGCCATGTCATTTTGGTGGCCCTGGCCTTGTCCCCTTCCCTTCTCCTCTTCTGCCCTAACCACTGCCACCTCCATCCTCTCTCCCAGACTGGTCCCAGCAACCCAAAATACATGCCATTTCATTGTTCAGAGCACTTTGGCTTCTTCTCTTCCGAAGCAGCTTTGCTTGGCCAGACCTGACCGTGTGTGTGTGTGTGTGTGTGTGTGTGTGTGTGTGTGTGAGTGAGGGGGAGGGGGGAGGAATCCATAACATAAAATTTAGCATTTTTAACAATTTTTAAATGTACATTGGCATTAAGTACATTCACATTGCCACATTAGTGGCATTAAGTACAGTCACACTATTGTGTAACAATTACCATCATCCATCTCCAGAATTTTTTCATCATCCCAAACTGAAATTCTGTCCCCACTGAACAACTCCTCATCCCCCCTCTCCTCCCAGCCCTTGGTAACTACCACTCTACTGACTATTCAGATACCTCATATAAGTGAAATCATATGATATTTGTCCTTTTGTGTCAGGCTTATGTTACTTAGCATAATGTCTTCAAGGTTCATCCATATGGTAACACTGTCAGCACTTCCTTCCTTCTTAAGGCTAAATAATATTCCATTGTATGCGTATGCCACGTTTTGTTTGTCCATTCATCTGTTGATTGACGTTTGGCTTGTTTCCACATTTCGCGTATTGTGAATAATGCTTCTGTGAGCATCAGTGTACAAATATCTACTCAAGTTTCTGCTTTCAGTTCTTTGTGTGTATACCCAGAAGTAGAATTGCTGGATACTATGGCAATTGTGTTTAATTTTTTGAAGAACTGCCGTACTGTTTTCCACACTGTCTATACCATTTTACATTGCCACCAGCAGTGCACAAGGGTTTCTCCACATACTCGCCAATAGTGGTTCTTTTCTGGGTTTTTTGATAATAGTCATCTTAATGAGTATGAAGTGATATATCATTGTTGTGATTTGCAATTCCTTAATGATTAGTGCTGTTGAACATCATTTTATGCACTCAGTGGCCGTTTGTGTTCTTTGCAGAAATATCTATTCAAGTCCTTTGCCCATGTTTGAATTGGGTCATTTGGTTTCCTTGTGGTTGAGTTGTAGGACTTCTTTATATTTTCTGGATATGTGATTAGCAAATATTTTCTCTCATTTTGTTGGTTGCCCTTTCACTCTATTGAAAGTGTCCCTTTTATACAAGTTTTTAATTTTGATGAAGTCCAATTTATCTATTGTTTCTTATTTGCTTATACTTTTGGTGTCATAGCCAAGAAATCATTGCCAAATCTAATGTTATGAAGCTTTCCCCCTATGTTTTCTCCTAACAGTTTTATAGTTTTAGCTCTTATGTTAATTAGGTCTTTGATCCATTTTGAATTAATTTTTATATATGATATAAGGTAAGGGTCCAGCTTCATTCTTTTGCATGTGAATATCAGTTTTCTCAGCACCATTTGTTGAAAATACTGTCCTTTCCCTATTGAATGGTCTTGGCGCTTCTCTCAAAAATCATTTAACCTTATATCTAATGGTTTATTTATGGGCTCTATATCATCTAGATGTCTGTCTTTATGCCAGTAACACACTGTTTAGATTACTGTAGCTTTATACTAAGTTTTGAAATCAAGAAATGTGAGTCCTTCAACTTTGTTCTTTTTCTAAATCTAAAAAAATTTCTAGAATTGTTTTGGCTATTTGGGATCCCTAGAATCCTATGAATTTTAGGATTTATTTCTATAAAAAACATCATTAGGATTTTAGTAGGGATTGCCTTGAATCTGTAGATTTCTTTGGCCAGTATTGACATCTTAACAATATTAAATCTTCTAATCCATGAACATGGGATTCCTTTCCCTTTATGCCTTGAATTTCTTTTAGCAGTGTTTTGTAGTTTTGAGTGTACAAGTCTTTTGCCTCCTTGGATAAGTTAATTCCTAAGTATTTTATTCTTTTTGATGCTATCATAAATTGAATTGTTTTCATTTCCTTTTCAGATTGTTAATTGTTAGTATATAGAAATACAACTGATACTTGCCTGTTGATTTTGTAATGATCCATGACCATTAATTAGAGGGTGCATCTGAAGCTGCTGTGTCCTGGTAATGACACTTCTGTTTCAGTGTTCAAACTAAGACGTGTATAGCAGATCAAATATCTTCCTGTCCTTATGGGTATAGAACCACATTTCTTATAATTGGCTCATTGCAAAATAATATGTAATAAATACCGTTAGTATTTTTCTAACATATATACATTTTCCCCTTAAATAAGCTATGTTGTTAATTTTCCCCGTCTCTTTTCAAAGAGATTTCAAAATTTTGACTAAAACACAAAGGAATAACAAAGTAAAAATTCTGAAGTCTTTCCATTCTGTAACAACCACCATTAACACGACTGTAGTAAGCTACATATTCACATGGATTTATGATAAGTAATTTGCATGGGTGGGATCACACCACATGGGCTATTTTTGAAGCCAAATTTTTCACTTAACTATATGTTATGGGGATATTTCCAAATAAACAAATATGGATACACATATCCTTTCTAATGTTTGCATAATGTTTTCATATGAATGTAGTAAAGTTTAACAAATCCTCTTCTAATGTATATTCAGATTACTTTCAGGTTTTCACTCTTATAAACCAAGGTGCAGTGACTATCCTTGAACAAACCTCTTTGAACTCCTGTGATCAGCTCCTTAGGATAAAGTCCATGAGTGGAATTCCTAGGTTAGAAAAAAAATGCATTTTTAAAAGGAAGGAATGTGTGTGTTGGGGGGGTGGCTGGGTGGGTGTATATACACATATGGGTGTGGGTGTATGTATTTGAATATGCAAATAAAGGTCTGGAAGAGAATGATCCCTAATGTTATCAGTAATCATAGCTGTGTAAAATGTAGGTAATTTTGTTCTCATCTATATTTTCAATTTTCATAGGACTATAGGTAATTTTTCTCAAATATTTTAATATTCATAGAGCTATAGGTAATTTTTATCATCACAATTTTAATTTTTCATGGAAATCTTATAAAAGTTTTTTAGAAGCAAAAATACTGGTTACAAAGAAATAAAACCAATTGATTGCATATAAAAGGAATACATTTTATTAGGGTTTATTGGGATTATGCCACTTATTGAAAAATGGAAGAAAATAGTGATGTTTCTGATATATTAAAATATCTTTTAAAACTTTTTTTGCTGTTGGATACAACTGGAAAAACAATGGAAATATATATATTTCCATTTCTTAAAATTAAATACTTTGACATTTATATACTTAAAAAACTGGTGGCCCAAAACTGATGGTCAAGGACCTTCAAATGCCATACTGGTAAGTTAACTGTGTCCTAGGAATTCTTACTAAAACCCCTAAATGTGAGGAAAGTGTAATGACTTGCCTTGTTTTTTGCCTGTAACTGAGTAGAATGGAAACGGATGCTGGAAAAAAAAATGAAAGAATTAGGAAAAGTGACCAATAAGGCTCACTTTTTCTCTCTGATAGAAATAATGACCCAATGGCCATATGGAGAATTAAGGGCAACAATAGGAATCCCAAGGATATCCCCCATGAGGACAGACTATCAGCATGGTAACTGATTCAGTGTACTCCATGCAAGTAAATGAAGAACCCAGCTTAGCAGAAGCCATAACACAAGCAATAGAAGGAAATTCTTCACAACTGCTTTGGGCTATAGAAAAACTTAATAGCATAGGTTTAATAACATAAGCGCCCAAAGATGAGATGATAAAACAGCAAAATGGGATGAAATGAGAGATGGCAGCTTTAAGAAAAATATTAAGGGCCAAACTAATATCATATCAGTACTAATACCTAAAGTAGAAACAGCAATGAACAGATGGACAGCTGAAAAACTAATTATGGCAATAGAGAAATACTTGGGATAGTAACATAAATATACAAGGATAAGATATGAAGACAATTTTTTAGAAGTAAATGTATGTGGAAGACAGATAAGGATGATCCAATATAAGAATAATTGATGTCCCTGAAATGGAGAAGCCCACAAATGACAGAAAGTATGTTCATCAGTATTATATAAGACAATCCCCCTGAAATAATGAATAAATTTACCGACTGAAAAGTTATATTTCATTCTAGGGTAATATAATATAGAACATTTGATGCTGAGACATATTCTTTTTAAGCTTTTTAACTTTGAAATAAAGAAAAAAATTCAAGTATCTAGGAAGATAATATAAAGTATCTACAAGGGGGAAATAATCAGGCTACATCAGACTAACTCACACTCATTAGCCAACAATTCTATCTGTAGAAATTTAATCTAATGAAATAATGAGATGGGTATATAAGACTTATATACTAGGATGTTTATTATAATATTTATAAAAATTTTTTTAAATATGTGAAATTCAAGAAAGATTCAAATGGTATAATACTACGCAACCTTTAAATTATTTTTAGAAGAATTTTTAATGACATAGGAAAATGGTCATAATATATTATTGTCAAGTGAAAGAATCAGATTACAAAAGAGTAATTACAATATTATTCTAACTAAACCTGCATACATACAGAAAAACTAGGGAAAGAAAAGACTGGAATAATATGCATTAAGATGAAATGAGTAGTTATATCTAGGGGAGTATCACAGAGGACATATTTTTTTCTTTGTGCTTTATTACCTATACCAAATTCTATACAATGACACATATTGTTTTTATATTGGACAGAAAATGATAAATGTTATTTAAAATATCAATAGTAACAAAGAATCTTGCCTTAATATTACTGTAACAAATCAGAAAGGTTTAAAATGTAGGGTTATGAGATCTGGAGACAGTTTCTTTGACTAGATGTTTGGAAAACTTAGCTGATCACATTGGTGAGCAACTAGCCTGAAGATGTGCTGATAAAAGAAATAAAGCTCTGAAAACTTCAGGTTCTGTGCCTGCTCGTGCCATCATTAACCATCTTTACTTATATTACATATCAGATGAAACCTCAGTCTGCTTGTAAATTTGAGCAAGCTATGTTAGGTGGCAACATGGAAAATTGCTGTATACTTGTATAAGCACCATTTACTTTGTGGCATGAATAAATGTATCTGTAAGATGAACCTCAAAACAAAATGAAGTGTTTGGCCACTGTGGAAAGAGGTCAGAACACACACCACTAGTGATACAGGATGCATGTAAAAAAAAAATAGCATCTATTGATGGGTCAATAAGCAGAGGAATTATAAAGCAAGTGCAGTCCCCCTAAACTTGAATTATCCCACTGCTGACTGGCCAGCAATTCAGTAGAGAGGGCATGCCTCTCCGCTCCCTGTCATGCTCCACATACTGTAGCTCTAGGGTCAGGAAGCCTTGAAACAGTGATATCACTATGTAACATAGATGAAGCTTCCTAGTTGGACCAGTGGCCTTATTAGAAAAAAACAGCCTTCAGACCCAGTAGCTGGTATCAGCCCATCTGTTCCTTGAGCTAACTTAGACGTACTGAGCCAGATTTTTTCCAAGCTCCCAAAACTCAGGAGGGAATCAGCCCCCAGAGTCAATCAGATGGATGTCGCAGCATTAGTTTTTGATGCATTTAGCACAAAGACTGAATTTCTCAAAATTGCTAAATATCTGGATTGCTACAACAAATTTCGACCACCAAATTCCCCTACTTGGAAACTCATCACCCATTATGTGGAAACTCAAGATACCCCACAAGACCTTGCTCAAATGACAGTTTGTCCAAGTCTACCCTTGGATTTGCAGCTAGAAGCAACTTCTCATCTTCTAGCATCCAGCTAGAGGCTCTTCCAGCTCCAACATTATGATTGGATGACACCAGTGATGCCTTCTGAGACTCATTCGCTCCTTGGTGGCCTCTCTTGGCAACATATTCAATTTTCAAACCGTTTAGTCATTGGTTATGAGAAAATTATTGCTATGCCACAGCCTTTGATCTGCTATCATGAATCTACGGTTGCTTTGATTTGAGTGCTGGAATTTTACAAAATAATTTTCTATTTGTTTGATGCAGTTCATTTACGTTTTAACTGATTTATTCTTCCATAGTGAAGCAATTTGTTAAACTGGAAATATGCATAAAGGGTTCTTTATCAGGATTTTTTTGCTTTAAAATCTATTCAAGACAAAAGCCCTCTCACAGATCTCGGTGGCCTTCCAAAAATAGTACAGAGTTGGATTTTTTCTTCTCACAAGAATTCCTTTTATGATAAGCTTAACATTTCTTCAAAGAAAATGTTACAATACCAGAAACTTCCAAGTTGACATTTACTTAGTTTTTACAAGAGGAATATTTAAAATTTACACAAGGCTTACATCTGAACATCTTCAAGTTTTGTAGGTATAAGCCTCAAAGGGTAACTCTAAATATAAAACTTAAGGCCACTGCATTTTCACATGTAAATAGAAACGTGTCCATATGACTAGTTCTAAGTCAATATGCTCATATCCTTGGAGCTCATAGGGTTCTCACCCCAGGTGCCCACCTGCTTGCTAAGGGAAGCATATTCAGCAAGCGTGTGATTCATCAATGAGAAGTGACACATGTTAGTGATCAATTATTTACACTCTTGTCCCATAAAACTTACCCATAGACTCCCTCAGGAATTTTGCATGAGTGGTTTAAAAGAGGCTGTGCCATCGACTCAATCTCAACCTTTTTCATTATGAGGATCATTTTGCAAAGTAAAAATATTTTACAACCTCTCCGTTAATAGTGGTTCTACTCTTCACAATCATCCTTTGGGAGAAACAGTTCCAAAAAGACCAAAAGGTCCTATGTCCTCAGTAACCCACAAAACTGGTTTTGAAAGGTCAAAAAATAAGAAACTATAAAAGATAAAATAAAAATTGTCCACATATACCCATCCAGAATAAAATACTGTTAATATCTTGGCATATTTGCTTCCAGAATTCTCAATATCTCTCTCTCTCTCTCCCTGCCCCCTTCTCTCTTCCCTTTTCCTTCTTGCTGTCTTCCTTTTTTCTTTCTTTCCTTTTAAAAGAAAAATTAGTGTTATTTTGTCAGCATAATATATGCTTACTTTGAAAAATTATAATCGTTTAGATTAGTACAAAGTTAAGAAAGCTGACGATCACCCACAAAACACCATCGAGAAGCAATTATCACTGACATTAGGAAATATGAAGACAACTGCCCAGGCTTATGCAAAAAAGATAGATAAGTAGATAAACACACAGATACAGATGAGAAGACTCTTAAGAAAATGGTATTTCTTAAGTAAAATAAGAATAAAATAGCTAAATGCTACTTAAAGTGCTACTTTTGCTTGTACTTGGTATCACAGAAAAAAGAAATTAAAATGAAACTGAAGAATTCTTAATCAATATTTCTTCACCACACGATATTATTTCCCAAAATATGCTTCTAAAAAATTATTAAAAGCTGGAAGTGGTGGCGCACATCTATAGTCCTAGCTACTCAAGAGGTGGGAGGATCACTTGAGCCCAGGGGTTCGAGGCTGCAATGAGCTGTGATCGTGCCATTGCACTCCAGCCTGCACGCTTAGAAAAATAATAAATAAAAATTCAAAAAATAAAAGAGTATTAAGTGGTTGGAGTTGGAATTTTTATTTATTTATTGAGACAGGGTCTCATTCTGTCACCCAGCCTGGAGCACAGTGGCGATCATATCTCACTGTAACACGGAACTCCCAGGCTCAAGGGAGGAATTGGAATTTTTAAACTGCCTGTTCCAATTTTAGACAGTATTGACTCCCTGCTATGAGCCATAAGGACATTAGTACTTTCACACTACCTCACACCTCTTTCCCCCTTTTCCAGTGTCTGATGGCTGTATTCTTTTCTCCCTAGCAGTTTAGAGCCTTCACATCCTACCCTGTGATGGCTGGATAGGTGGGAGGTATTGCAACTGACCCTGCCTGAACTCCTCCAATGGCCTTCCTGGTGTCCTCGGTACTCCTTCCCCAGGGCCTTTACTTCCTGCCTTCTCGGGTGTGTCACTGCAGCCCCCAGAACCAGCTGCCTCTGCGTCACTCCACTAGCCCATCACGTGCTGGTTGTAGACTGTGGACAGCTTCCTTAGGATGAAGGTAACTTATTTCCCTGCCATTTTTTTCCTGTATCTTTTGTTTCTCAACCAACCAGGTAAGGTATGCTTCTAGATTTTTGGAGTCCTCTAAGCAAGCCACAGCCTCCTCTCATTTTGGCGTCTTCCATAACTTACAGCTGTGGGGCTTGTCTCTTTAAAGAAAAATACAATCATAAGAGAAGGAAAACATGGCATAGGATAAGTGGGTGGAATATTTCAAAGGGTAAAACTAAGCAATTTACCTAATAAAAGAGATTCCTGATGAGGCACAGCGCCCTTCTTCAGGGGAAATTATAGGTAATTGCTGGTTAACAGGAAAATATGTAAATTAAAAATGCAGCAGGAGGTAGTGGGAAGATGGTGGGAGGGAGTCCCAGGAGGATCAGTGACAATACTTTTAAGCTGATGAATATTTTATATTTACAGTCATAACTAATACAGGACATCCCTCTATCCTGCCCCCTGCCTCCCCGTGCATGTGACCCTGGGTTGAATAAAATCGAGGCCCTAATGTCTTTTTCGTGATGATGGACTTAGTTAAATGTATGTTTTAAGAAATACCTGTCCTCAAAGAACAAAAATTTTCAGTAACCACAGTTTCCCCAAGGTGCTCACTTTTTAGAAGCTCAAGGAAGAATAATCCAGAGATACCCTGGATCACTGTAAGCCAAAAATTTGTTTTCCATTCCCTTAGAAATAGCTCATCTTGAAGGACTTCCCCTGACACCGTGTCATAACAATGTCGATGATGTAGTCGGCTGCCTTCTAAGATGTCTCCAATGATCCCCACCTCCTGGTAGTCACGCCCTTGTGTAAGCCTCTCCCCTTTAGTGTGGGTGGACCTAGTGACTTGCTTCTAACTCATAAAATGTGGCAAAGGTGGTGGAATATCACTTTCTTGATTAGGTTACAAATGATTGTTACTTCTGTCTTGCTAGCAAACTCTTATCTATTGACTTTTCACCTTGCATGTTTTGATGAAGCAAGCGGCCATGTGGGAGAGGCCCACGTGGCACGGAACTAAGAGTAACCTCAGCCAATAGCCAGGGGGTCCAGAATGCTGCCAACCACCTCAGAGTGAGCTGTAAATGGGTTCCTTCCCTGTTAAACATTCAGATGAGATGGCAGACCCTGGGCCAATGCCTTGATTGCAGCCCCATGAGAGAGCATGAAGCAGAGAACCCAGTTAAGCCATGCATAGACTTCTGACCCACAGAAGCTGTGAGATAATCTGTTGTTTTTTTATTGATGCATAATGGATGTACATAGTTTTCAGGTACATGTGGTAATTTAATACATATATTCATATAATTTATAAAGATAAAGTCAGCATACGTGGGATATGTGTTGTTTTAAGCCACTAAGATGTGAGGTTATGTGTTATGCAGCAAACAATAACTTGAATAGATGACTAAGGCACTGTGCTGGCTTTACTGATTCTGAAAATTACTGAGTAGGGAATTAGGGTTTTGTCACTTCATCTAACGCTCTGGATTCTAGAGGTAATGCTCCATAAACTATATAGACTCCACCCAAGAGGCCAAGAGCCTTTTTATTTCTTAAAGGTCCCTGGATTGGAACATGGGAGAAGTTTTCCAGCTGGGATAAGTCTTACAGTTACTATTGCTGTGTAACAGATTACTCCAAAGCTTCAAAACAATCACTTCATTATGGTCATGGATTCTGTGGATCAGGCATTCTGAAAGTGCACAGCTAGAATTCCTTGTCTCTCCTCTGTAATGGCTAGGATCTCAGCTGAGAAAACTCTACGGCTGGTGGTGACTTGATGGCTGGAAGCTGGAAGCATCTGGAGGCTTCTTCGCTCACATGTCTGGTGCTTAGTGTTAGCTGTCAGCTGGGACATTAGCTGAAGTTGTCAACTGGAGCACTTAAGGTGGCCGCTCCATGTGGCTGGGCTTCCTCACAGCACGGCAGCCACTACTATAAGCGTTAGTCATACTTGTTATATGGCAGCTCACAGTTCCAAAATCAAGTGTCTCCGCATCAGGGCAGAAACTGCTTCACATCTTCTGGCATAGCCTCCAAAGTCATGCAGCATTACTTTCACCACATCCCATTGTTTAAATGAGTCACAAGCCTGCTCACATTCAAGGGGAGGGGCCGTAGGCCTCACTGCTTAATGGGGGAAGTGGTAAGATCATATTACAGAAGAAAGAGCATGTGGGATATGAGTGATTGCTGAGATCATCTTTAGAAAATTCAGCCTGACAAAGGAAGTAAGAGTTTCTCATAAAAGAAGGCAAAACTAAAGAATCCTTACCTCTGTCAATAACCTGAGACACCAAGTAGCAGAGGACCCAGTTAAGCCAAACCAAGATTCCTGATACACAGAAACTATGAGATAATGTGTGTTGTTTTAAGGTACTAAGATGTGGGGTAATTTGTTTGCAGCAAGCAATAACTAATACTGATACTTGGATTAGTGTGTACTAACACATGCCACCTTCAGGCAGTTCACCTTCATGGAGAATCACTGAGCCAAGACAAAGCATATGAAAATGTCCAGGGCAGTTATGAGCAGTTTACAAAGAGAGAGTGAAGTTAATGTGGATCAGATGTTTGATTCAATCGACTGTGACAAACCACCACCATTTGAAATTAACATTCTAGCTCAGTCATTTATATCCTGTTTCTCTTTACTCCAGACTCCTCTTACTATATTCTCAGTACAGTTATTTCACTTATTGCTGCCATATCTTCGTGAATTTAGTGTAAAACTCTCTGCAGATAAATGACCAGCCAAGGACAATTAGATTTAGATAGTAACATTTGGATGCTCTTGTTGCTTGAACTTCTTGAAGTATTTACCAAAAAACACTTATTTGGGCACATTTTTCCATTCTATTTTTAGACTTGAGTTATCAGTACACCTTTTATCTTCAAACAATTCAGTTCTAATACATGTTCTTATAACATTTACTTCAAATTGCCATCTTTCAAATGAGGAAAATAATACATCTCTCAAGCATATCAAGGATATTAAACAGGATGCTTAAAGTACCAAGGAACTGAAAAATGCCATTAAATTCGTTTCTATCGAGTCTGCTCTTAATGAGCCACTATGACATCACACTTTTACACAGGCTCCGGATTATCTGCTGCCACCCAAAGAACAGGAAGTTCAGGCTTATTATGTGAATCATTTGGTGCTGGTGTCAATCAGAGTCTTTGGCAGCAAGCAACAAACATTCTGGTTCACCTAATGCACAGGGAAAGATTAAATAGTATCATGTGGCTCATAAAATCCCCAGCAGGGCCAGAAAACAAGGTGTGGGAGGCTATGCAACAGGAAAAATGCCCTGAATCACATTCCAGCATTGGAACCCTATAGATACCAACAGCGCTGCCACTGGGTGTGGACACCACCATGAAGATCACCACACCCTTGAAGAAATGGCCCATTCTAGGGATGGAGCAAGGAAAGGTCAAGGTGAGCCTGGAGCATCCTGTGGTGTAGAAAACAAGGAAGTGTTCAAAGAACGGTGGGGACACATCAAAAGGACACAAGGTCTGCTGGAAGAGTCTCATGCTGGCCAAATTTAGGACAATTTGAGTATCACAATGACTAATGACAGTAGTGGATTATAACAAAAGGAAATCAGTGAGTCCACAGTAATACTATATAAAGGTGGGAGAAGGGAAAGCTCTTTATTACACAGGGATGTCAGCTTAGACATATATAAGGAACAATAGAATTCAAAAATCACCATTTCACAGCTAACAATACAATCATTGATTCAGGTAAAAATCCTCAATGGATACTAAAACCAATGAGTGAGAGGTTGTTGGGGAACAAGATATTCACGCAGTCTCAAAGTGTCACCCCACAGATTATTAATTACAAAGAGGAAAAGATATCCTTACACTGGAGGGACCTGGTGAGCCCCACCTTAGACAAGTGATGAAGCTTAGCACCTCCAGTAATGACATAAACTGATACCACGTGCCTCCTGATATGATGCAGTGGAAAGGACACAGTATCACCCACATAGTATCCAAGCCAAAAATGTTTAACCTAAATCTAATAGTGAGGAAATAATTAGACAAATCCAAAATGTCAATGGTCATGAAAGATGAATAAATATGGAAAATCTGTTCTAGATTAAAGGAGACTAAAAAATCATGAAAGCCACATGCAATTTATGATCCTAGATTTGATCCTAGTTTTTAAAAAAAAAGATATAAATGATATTTTGGGGACAATTAGGGAAGTTTGAATAGGAAATGTATGTTCAAGAATATTATTATAGCAACATTAAATTTCTTGAGCTTGGCAATGGCCCTGTGGATATGCAGGAGAACGTCCGTTTTCGGGAGACATACGCTGAAGCATTTAGATATAATGTGCCATGATGTCTGAAACTTACTTCCGTGTTCTGAAAAAAATAATACAAGTGTGTGTGTGTGCACATGTATGTGTGCGGGGGTGTGGCAGGTAGTCAGGGGAGGAAAGATTAAGCAAATGTAGCAAGATATTAAATAATATGGACATTTAGACTATTTTACAGTGTTCTACATAGTCTGTGTTCCATTTCTTTTAATTAAATAAAATTCCAGAGAGGAAGAATCATTCCTAAGTGAGCAGAGATCAGCAACTGTTTTCCTCTTTCCTCCCAGGGGGCATTTGACAAGTGTGGGTAAGGCCTGAGGATTGGGCTTGCTGTATGCAAAGAGACATTGTGGGGGTACAAAAGAAATCGTAGAAGCTTCTAATAGCTGTGTGGGCTGGCCTGACTCATTGGAATCAAGAGAAGCCCCCAAAATACGGCCAGTTTTCGCCACCAGTTTTCTCCGACAGCTTTTTGCTGAGTTCCAGGGGCAGTGAGGGCGGCTGGGGAGGGAGAAAACTTGGTAGACTTAAACCTAACTATATCATAATTGCATTAAATGTAAATGAACTAAACACTCGAATGCAAAAAACAAAGGCAGACTGAATGAAAAAAAAAACACCCGATTACGTGCCATTTATAAAAGATGAACTTTAAATAGAAGGGCACAGAAAGTTAAAAAGAAAAGGATAGGAAAGATATAATGAAAGGAAAACTCTCTGGCTACATTAATGCCAGACAAAGTAGACTTTAAGGGAAGAAGTATTACCAGAGATAAAGAGGACAAGTCATAATGATAAAAGGGTAAACTCAACAGGAAGGCATAAATGCCCTAAACGTGAATACACCTCTGATAACATAGCCTCAAAATATGTAAAAGAAAGCTTGACAGCACTAAGAGTAGAGTTAGATTTACAACCTTAGTTGAACAAATTTAAATTTCGCTGTCGTTAATTGATAGAACGAGAAGGAAAAAAAATTGGTAGGTATATAAAAAATTTAGAAACACTATTAACCAACAAGACCTAACTGACATTTGTAGAATAACTGTGGAAATCACATGACACATTAACCAAAATAGACCAATATGCTGAGGCATAAATGAGTCTCAGTAAATGAAGGGCCAAAATCATACAGAATAAGTTCTCTGACTACAATGGATTAAACCAGAAATCAGTTACAGAAATATAACTAGGAAAAAATTAGCAAAATCTTCCAGTTGACGAAAAGCATTTGGGACCAGAAAAAGGCTGAGGCTGCTTGAGTGATGCATGTGGTTAATCATTTTTCCTTACTGCAAAACAAGAGGAGAGTTCCTGAGATGGCACTCGGGGGTAGCATGAAGAGCTATGTAACCCCCAAAGCAGCCTACAAAGTGTAGCCTCCCTAGCTAGCACCACCATCTAACTTTATGTTGTCACCATCTGAGAGAATTGGGAGGAGGAGTGGTGAATTTCTTATCCAAACAGAAAAGTCCTCCGCATTCTGAAACATTTTCAAATGAAGTGGAATTCACTTCAAAATTTTATGGGCGGGAGGTCTGAATGGGGATATAGGTGAAATGAGATGGGCCATGAGTTGGTAATGGTAAAGCTGAGTGGTGGCTAGGCAGGGGTTCATTATGCTATTCTGTTTGGTACATATTTCAAATTTTTCCATAATAAAAAGGTTGTATTAAAGAAGAAAAAAAACAAAGAACTGGCATGGATACCTGGGTTGAACTGTCAGAATGCTAAGTATCTCTCTAAAACTGTCCTGGGAAGGAGGCGAATGACAAGGGACAGTTCCCTTCTTTCCTCTTCCACATCCAGAAACATAACCCACCAGAGGATGACTGGAGAGCAATGGAAAGATACCAACCAGTTCTAGATGAGAATATATAGTTGTACTCTGGATGACATTGGTTTCCAATTGATTTAGAAATTGATTCCAGGGTCAGAAATTTTAGAGGATACACCATAAATAACTTGCATAGTGGAACTTTGTGTAACAATCACTCTTTTGACATTTTCTCCTTTCCAGTTTTTATTTTTAAATGTATATAAAATTTCTCAGCCATGGGCCTAATGTTTTTTCTCTTCCTGCATCTGGCATTCATGGTACTTAAAAGGCCAATCCTCTATTTTTAGCTTTTGTGGATTTGAGCGATACTTCCAGGTTTAAGGGATAAAGGTTGCTCATTAATATTTGTTTAGAGGATGAGGTAATTTTACAAAGCAGGCTATGAAGATCAGCAGTGTATGGAATCTGATGAAATTGAATATCAACTCTAGTGAGGGGGAGCAATTCAACACAATTATGCAGAATTATGGTGATATTGGTATGATATATTTTATTAATCTCTTATGAACTGCATAAACTACTGGAGCATGTTTGTAACATGTGGGCTATGCTTTAATAAGCACAGTGTTGGAGGCATTAGTCAAAATCAAAATAACAGAGATTTTCCCACTTGTATGTATGAAACAAAGAGATGCGTTAGGCTTAGTGGCCATATTAAAACTACCTTGTATTTATTCATGTCCTCATCCATTTGATAAATGGTCATGAAGTCTCCCTTAGTGGGCCAGCCACTTTACTTTTCAAATTAATGTCTGATTTGCAAATATCTCTGATACCCTTCCTTGGACCCTAAAAGTATTAGTAAGGGAAGTAAAATTTTACCCATGAGAAAACAATATTTGGATTCAAATTGGAAGCAAAGCAATCTACAGCATTGGCTGCCTGCTTGTCCCATACTGAACCCCACAGTAGGTTCACTGGGAAGGATAAATTGTAGCCTGGCCCTTAGAGAAATCATGATCTAAAAGTTGCCCAAACTCTTAAATACAGATAACAAGTCCCTTCAAGATCTGTTCCCAGCGCCTCATCTCTCCAAACCACTCACCACCAGCAGCCATAGCATTCTGTACTTCACTCAGGTCATAGAACGCACCCTTCTCTTTCTCACTCCCTAGACTTCACACATACTGCCTGCAATGCTTTTCCCACTTTCTTCGTTTCGTCCTCCCCGCTCCCTCCTTTCACTGGCTGACTACAGTTCATCTTTTGGGTCTCCATTAGCTTGTGTATCAACCAGAATAGGCCAGGTCATGCTGCAGGAAGAAACATGTCCAAATACCAGTAGCTTGAAACAACAAGGATTTGTTTGCCTTTCACACAAAGTCTTTAGCAGACCTAGCCAACTCTCCAGGACAGCTTTCTTCCTCGGGATGGCTAAGGATTGCACCTCCATATCAGCATGCGCTTCCACAGTCACCGTAGCAGGGGAAAAGAAGAGCTGGGTCTCACAGCAACCAGTGATTGCTCTGGCCGAGAAGTGACACATGTCACTTGCATTCGCAACCCATTGTTAGAATAGTCACATGGCCAACGCCCCACCTAAAATCAAGGGGGCAGAAACAAAGTCTCTCCATGTGGCAAGAGTGGTGAAAACCAGAATTATCAATAAGCAGCACTATCACATATATACATATATCACATATATACATATATCACAAGGTACCGCTTCCACTGAGAAGCCTTCCCTTGCCCATTAAATAGATGGAACTGGTTTATTTAGGAGTCTCAATTTGTTGGGTTTTTGTGTTTGTTTGTTTGTTTTTTTAGTCCGATTACTACCTCCTCCTTCTTCCCCACTAGGTAGCAGATCCTTAAAACCATCTTGACTGGTCACTTTTGATTAGCAGAACAATTTCCACTCAAATATGCAGTCCTCTTCACTTTCAAATTTCAATCTCAAGGTCAATTTAAAACTCATCTTATTCCTCTACACACGGGGCAGACTTCGAGTGGAGGATGGTGTATGGTCTACTCTTTACATGCATTCCCTTTCTCCCTGTTGTAGGGACTAACTTCTCCATGAGTTAGGGCAGAGAAAGAGTGAAGAAAAACAGCAAATGTCCCTTTTCTTTACTGATGAAGTTGACATTCCTCTTATTTGGTTTCCCCTGCTTCTCTGGCTAACTCCGGCAGGCCAGCAATAGATGCCCTATTTCCTCAGGCTTCCTGACACTTGAGTCTCATGAGGCATGTATTTGTGTCCCTCAGAGGACCAGCGTGGATCGTCCCCACTGCATTTGTTTTCCTGTCCTGGGAGACTAGTCTCACCTGGACCACTTTCACCATCACCACTCACCTCCACAAAGACAGTCTACCCCTTAGCCTGTCTCTACAGGGTACCCCTTTGAGGAAGGGAGCTGTTATCAACAACATGGCTCAAGCCTACCCACCTTCCCAGGTGTCCACTCAACCCATAGAAAGCTCTCAAATCCTCCCTACCATAAATGGTGTGTAGGCAGGTGGGTCTGCTGCCAGCTCCTTGCTTAGCCCTGTGACCTTTTGCCTGTTCCCTTTGCTCTTGTTCAGGGAAGCCAGGAACAGACTGACAAGTCCAATGGCTAAGCCAGAATCCAACTGGAAGATAAAAAGTAAGTCCACCTTTCTTGTCAGTGCTCATGTACAAGTGATTCTCTTGGCTTCAACACACAGAAGAGAGAAACCAGGCCCTCTTTCTGAACACTGCACTAATCCAAAAGGCCTATAACATCTCCCACTCTTGGCCATCTAATGCAGACCTGGGGGACAGGTGGGTCTGATCTGATGCTCCTCAGCAAGCCCTGAGGTGTCTGTCCCTAATCTGTGAAAACTTCTTAACTTTAGAATGTGGGGTGCTTGGTGTCTTATCTTCAGAATAGGCACAGGTAACAATCTGGGACATCAGGAAAAAGCTCCCTGGACTTCATGAAAATAAATGCCCTTCACAAGTGCTTGGATGTGGGCCCCGTGATGTTGTACGGTTCTTGCTTGCTGAATTTTCTATCTCTCCCTAGACTAGCCACTCTTGAGGCTTTCTGGCCCATTCTGGAGCCCAACTCAGTGCCCACCACATGGTGAGTTCTCAGTAAGTATTTTTTTTAACAAGACTAGGCTAGTTAAGTTTAGTGTAGGAAGATTTTAAGAAAAAGTTTCTAAAGAATTTGAAAGAGAAGATGTACCTGTTTTCAGAAAGAGAATGGAAGATATTCCAAATAAGGGAAACAGTTTGAGAGGCAAGTGTACAGATAGAAAAATTCTGTGCCTACAATTAGAGTTAGGTTTATTTAAATGGAACGAAATGATGATCATGTACTATATCAAGAAATGAGAAGTTACTTTATAAGATATACAGTTTCATATATTAATTTGTGATTTTGTAGAATTATCTGTCTCTATTGTGTACTAGGGCTGTCCAGAAAGTATCCAGGCATTGTTAATATAACAAGAATGGTTATGTGGCTGGATACTTTCCAGACGGCCCTCATATATCCAGTGAACATATAGTAAGCTGTCAATATCAAGACATATGGCCTTAATTGTTATGGTAGGACTAACTTCAGCCCACCTCCAGAATTTCTAGAACAGATAGACTCTTCAGATAGAGATAGACAAAGAGTATCACATCACATGACCTCATTCCTTAACAGCTATTGATACAATCAAGGTTTGCTGAACAATATAATCTCTACTTCAAAGTTACTGTTGATTCCTTCCAGTAACTCAATGTGTACTGAGAAAATTCTGAAATCTTTCAGGGATACAAAGATGGTCATTCAAAATTTGAATGCCCTGACCATGGTTTATAATACATAATTAAAAGCAATATTGCTGTTGACATTTTCTGTATGCCTCTGTTCAGTGTTACATGTCTGGGGTCCTTTTGTGAGTATTCCAGACCAGATGTATTAATAATTTACCTGTAGTGGAGAAGCATTTGCAACTTACTCTTACAGAGGTTTTCCCAGAGTTAAGGAAAACGTGTATGTTTCGAACTATGTATATTTGAAACAGAAGGGTAAAGCCGATTTTATGGATCACTTGTCACCACAAGAAATTCTGTTCTTGGATCATTCCATTGCTGTTTAACTGTTTTTGAACATGAAGTGGGCTGCTTCATGACTATTGTGAGAAATGGCAAAACTGGAGTGTGGACTTGTTGGATTAATGGCATCTGCTTCTGGAAAGTTGCCAAGTGGGCTCCACTAGGAACAGAGTTATCTGTTAAACTTGTGTGTCCTTGACTGGTTGTGGTTGATGGTGACCTGCAGAAATTGGGTTAATCGAAGAATCTGGTTCATATCATTTCTGGTTTCACACTGCCATTCTCTCTCCATCATAATTTTGGAGGGAGAATTTGAACTGACATTCTATACAGCCTTGAGTTTTCCCTTGGTGTTTCCTTGAACATTTTTTCTTAAATTATTGAAAAAACTTCACATAATTTTCCCAAGTTTTTCATACCACTGCCTCATGATTTTTCCGCTTTGGTCTATGTACACATTCTGTCATGAGACAGTTGCAAATGAGGTGAGGAAGGAGGTGGCAGCTTTTCAATCAGGCAGGCTCTTCATGCTGTGAAGGAATTCTTAACTATTGCCTTTCAATCTCTCAATATTCATTTTATGAATGCAGACCTCCCTTGCTATCTGAATCTAATCCATTCCTGAAAACACGATGGATAGCAAATTTTCATACAGAGGGAGTTTACACTCTGTTATTTTAAATGGCAAAAATAATGTATTCCCAGCCCATCCAAAAGCCACAACCAATTTTCTCAAATGTTGCTAAAATACTCTTAAACCTATATATAACCATCCATCAAGGATTTCTACATAATGTAAATCATTTAAAACACCAACTCCTGTACCTAATTACTTGTATGCAGTACTCCATTATATGGTGGAGTAGGGCTTTTCAAACTTTGGCTCACATCAGAATCATTTAGGGAGTTCGATGAAGCACAGAATCCTGGGACCCAGAGTTTCAGATTTAGGAGATCTGGTGTGGGGACCAAGAATTAGCCTTTTTAACACACTCCCTGATGCTCATCCTGCTGTTTCAGAACACCGAGAGGAGGGCTGTCATAGAGTATATGAATTTCATCTTTCTTTCACATTCAATGAATATTACAGAAATATAAATAACCATAGCAGAAGTAATATGTTCAAGATACTATAAATAATGAATGCAAATTATACTTAGAAAAATGAAATGAAATAAGGCAATTTTCAAATAATAGTTATTGACTAATGGGAGAGTTGCCTGAGCAGAGTCTGATGGCTAATGGAAGGACATAGAAACTTCAGTAATAGCTGGGGTTTGAGGGAGAGTAAAAGAACGAGTGGAGATCCAGTGTGGTGGCTCACGCTTGTAATCCTAGCACTCTGGGAGGTGGAGGCGGGAGGATTGCTTGAGCTCAGGAGTTCAAGACCAGCCTGAGCAAGAGCAAGACCCATCTCTACTAAAAATAGAAAAATAAGCCAAACATTGTGGCTCTCAAATAAAAAAAAGAATGAGTGGAACAGTAAAGGCCTCCAAGTCCAAATGCAAGAAACTGGAAGACAGCTTTCTCTGACTGGCTTGCGAGACTCTGGAAGTGGATTTGGCTCTGAACCATCCTCTGAAGCTGTAGATGAAACAGCATGAGACCAAAAGCTCTCAAAATGGACATCTGCTCATATTTTCTTTGATTAAGGTTATGTAGCTCCTGATAGCATAAGACAGAGCTTGTCATTGCATTTCTGGAATGTGTTTTTTCCTGTGATGTCATGATCACACTCACTTGCCATAGCAATGGTTTTGTGGATATGCTATAATTTCTTCTGAAAATTCATCATAGCATATTCATGGCTCCTCTTCTTCCCTTTCCTCCAAATGATGATGAACATAAGCTGAGTTCTACTTTCTGAGAAGACATTTTCACTTAATAATTGGTAGTGCAGATCTCCAGATGTTCATGATGCACATTTAGACATGTATCCCTATGAGGCAACAGCTGAGCTAGGACTGCAACACAATCTACATCCTCTTACCTGAACTCTGCTTGCAACTGAAACAGGTTTTCTGGCATTCACTTGCTTATCTGCAATAGCAAGTTTTTGTTTCAGGTACTAAATCTGGAATAAAAATGTTTGAAAGTCGTTATAGTAAGCCCTTGGATAATGAGAGTTCAGGTAGTGAGAGATACCTGGATAAATTAACCTTTACTGTGTGGCAGGCATAGGCCTGGGTGCTGAGTATGTGGTGATTAACACGATAAATGTGGTGCTGCTTTCATGACCTTATAGCTAGTGAGAGAGAGAGAGAGACAATAAGCAAGGCAACGAATACAATGTATACCACTCCGTGTCATGGAGACTGAGAGCGGAAAATAACAAGATGCTATTAGAGACAATGGGAAGTGGGAAGCCCTTCTGAGAAGGTAACATTTTGTTTCGTTTTGTTTTTAATGGAACATTTTTGTTTTGAGTTTTCCATGGAAATGTTTAAAGTGCAAAAAAGTACCAAGAAGAAAAATAACCGCCCACATTTCCACCATCCAGAAATAACCTCTTCACATTTTTTCCATTGCTACTTCCAATTAAAATTTGTAAAAGATCTGTTTTCACAGCTTGGAAGAGCCATAGATTTAATGGAGAACTCAGAGTGGCCTGGCCCAGTCTATTAACTGTGGCTATGGAGTAAAGGGAAGTGCTGGGAAGGATTTGGTATACAACAGGACTTGGTGATGATTGAGTGGATGAAGGAGGGAAGCAAATGGAATGAATCCCAAGTGTTTGCTATAACCAAGTGAGTGATGATGATGCCATTAGGAAGAGGGGAAGGGGGTTGCACAATAGGTTGGAGGTGGAGAAAGGAGACCAAGAATTCAGTAATTTTGAGATGCACGTGAAACACCCCAATGACGCCATCAAGTAGGCCATTGGAGAAAACATTCTGGGGCACAGAAGAGAGAGGATATAAATTTGAGATGTTGCATAGAGAAGCTATTTCAAGCCAGGGGAATGGACGAGCTCACCTGGGGAAAAATTTAGAGAGAAGAGAAAAGGGGCCAGGACTGAGCCCTAAGAAAAGCCAACATGAAAATAGATTAGAGGAAGAGCAGCCAGGCTAAAAGAATGAAAATGCCTAGCCACAGGGGCAGGAGGAAAACCTAACAAAGTCTGCAGTAGGCAGATTAGTGATCCATCCCAAAATGTCCATGTCCTAATCCCTGAAAACTGTGAAAGTGTTACCTTACATAGCAAAAGGGATTTTGCAGATACAGTTAAGGTCATGGACCTTAAGTAGGGAGAGCATCCTGAATTACCCAGCTGGGCCCAATGTAACCACATGGGTTCTTAAAAGTGGAAGAGGGAGACAGAAGAGGAGGTCAGAGAGATGCGATAATGGATGAAGAGGCAGGAGAGAGTCAAAGTGTAGAGGGACTTGACCCACTGTTGATGGCCTGGAAGACGGAGGAAGGGCGCTGTGCGCCAAAGAATGCTGGAATGGCCCTCAGCTGACAGCCATTAAGGAAACTTGCTGTAGGACCCTACAACCACCTGTAACTAAATTCTTCCTACAACCTCAATGAACTTGGAAACAGATTCTTCCCAAGAGCTTCTGGAAAAGAACCTAGCCCTGCCAACATCCCGATGTTAGCCGGGGGAAGCCCATGCGAGACTCCTGACCTACAAAACTGTAAGATACTACATTGTGTTGTTTTAAGCCTCTAGGTTTGTCATAAATTGTTACAGCACTTAGTGCTCAAAAAAATATTAGCTGTTATTATTATCGTTTTTGAGACTGTCTTCCCGTTTAACTAATGAAGGTATTGCTTCTCTCATGTGTGGCCTGGTTGAGTCCTTCCGAGATATAACTAAACCATCCATAGCAGATAGTGTCAGAGGCAATGGTTGATGAGTTTTCCATTATGTCAGCCTGTCTTAATTAACTGGCCGGCCAGTTCCCAGCTGATGGCAGGGGGATACCATCTGCACACTGAACAAGCTATGTGAGACCTGTCTTCTTACCTCAATCATGTCTAAGCCCTCCATAGTTCCTCATCAGAATTCCTATCCCAGGCTAACTCCTCTTACACAAAGAGGAATTGCATACAAAGAAACAGAAGCATTGAGATAGTTGGTGCTCCCTGCCTAAATGTCAAGCCCTGGTGATTATTCCTTCCCTGTTGTTCTCGAAACACAGGTAATATCATAGTTCCTGAAAGATGGAATTTACTCATTTAAACAGAGCCACCCAGGGATAGCCTACAGCGCCTTTATCTTACAGCAGTGCTTCTCAAGCCTGGCTGCACACGGTAAAAGCAGCTGAGAAGTTTTTAAAGATATACTGATAACTTAAGCCCCATTCTAAACCAATTGAGCCAAAACCTCGGGGCACGGAGGTTTTACTTTTTAAAAGCGCCAAGGTGATTCCGAAGCACAGTGTTGTTGAAGTACTGCCTTAGGGATTTTCCCTTGGTCCGCTGAGAGTGGGTGAGGGACACCCTTTGTCTACTGAAGCCTGAACCCTTCAGAGCTAATGGGCAGAGGCTCCAAAGTACAAAGCGCTTCCATAGAGAGGGTGGGAAGAGACATCCAGAGACAAACATCTCCAAATGGGATGGAGGTCTCAGCTGCAGCTGCCTTCACTGCTAATGCCGTGCTCCAGGTGATCTGGGAGACAGGAAGGGGCTAAAGCTTAGAAGGCAAAGATACTTCACTCTTTCTTTCACAAGCTTTACTCAGGACACTCAAATTTTTTAGCCAAATGAGAAAAGTTTTATTGATTCTGCTTTCACAATGCAGCAGACAAAATGCTGTTCATACGTCTTAGCTCAGGCTGCTGTAACAAAATACCACAGACTAAGTGGCTTAAACAACAGGCATTTATTTCTCACAGTTCTGGAGGCTGAGAAGTCTGAGATCAAGGTGCTGGCCGACCGGGTTTCCGGTGAGGGCCCACTTCCTGGCTTGCAGATGGCCACCTTCTTGCTGTATGCAGTCTCTTCCCTTCTTATAAGGGTATAATCCCACCATGGGGGCCCCACCCTCATGAAGTCATCTAAACCTAATCACCTCCCCAAAGCCCCACCTCCTAATACCATCACATTAGGGGTTAAAGCTTCAATATACGGATTTGGTTGGGGCAGGGGGGACACATGTTCAGTTTATGGCATTCTACAACTTCCTGAGAATCTGCAAATTAGAATGAACAGTATCCTCTAGGTACCTGAAGAACCCAAATAGCCAGAGCTTAACAGAAGTGGTAGGACCTTGTCTTTGGAGTCCATGGCTAAGACAGACAGGATTGCTGAGGGAAGCAGGATGTCTCCCTAAAGATTTCCATGCCCTAATCCCTGTGAATATGTTAAATTACATGGCACAAGGGGCTTTGCAGATGTGATGAAGGCTATGGGTTTTAAAATAGTATCCTGGATTATCCAAGGAGGCCCAATCTGATCACATGAGTCCTTAAAAGCAGAGAGCCTTCTCTGGCTGGAAGTAAAAGAGATGCGACAAAGGGGCAAGTCAGAGAGACTGGAAGTGTGATAGCAACTCTGCACCCTGACTGGAATACGAGGGGGGAGGTGACATGATGAGGGATGCAGACAGCCTGAAGGAGCTCAGAGAGGTTAGTGGATGACAGCCCCAAAAAGAGAACCAAAAAAAAAAAAAACAGGGCCCTTGTATAACTACAAGGAACTGGGTTCTACCAACAGCCTGAATGATCTTGGAAGCCTCCAAAAAAGAGATCAGGCCAGCTGACACCTTGACTTCAGCCTGTGAGGCCTAGAACAGAGGAAGCAAGGGAGCCCACTTGGCCTTCTCACCTCCAGAACTATGACATGGTAAACTTGCCTTCTTTTAAACTGCTAAATGTGTGGTAATTCTTAAGGTAGCAATAGAAAACTAATGTAACTGCCAAGGCAGTTTTGCGCTATTACCCCATTGATAAACAATTTTAGTGACATTAACTTTGATTGTTGAACACAAACCGTAAGTTGGGAGATGAGAAACTTGGCAAGTTTCGGTGGTCAATTTTCTCCTGGAATGTGTAGCCTTACTATCGACTTGCCAAAGATGAGTCGTGATAGTGACAACTTGGATAATGTTCCTTTCTACAGAGTCCTCAAATACAATAAAGGGAATGTTGATATGTATCAGAAATTGGCCAACTATGTTGTAAAAATGACACAGCTATGACTATTGCAAAAAAAATGGTTTGAAATGAAATGCATGAATTTGGGAAAGAGATTTAACCATCATCAAGGTTTTTTTTTTCTCTTATAATAAACCTACAAGGACAGTAAGGACTTCTGAGCAATTTTTCTTGCTCCTTGCCTATGGATGTTATGCTAAGCAGCCGGACACACCCCCAGCCTTTATGGTTTTCTCGATTTCCCAGCATCAGATTTCTAGCTCCTATCCCATTAGGAAATGCCTGCATTCTGCAATCACAGCATGATCCTTTAAAAGACTTCCTTCTGGGCATATCTTATTAGCTCCAACAACAGAAACCAACTCTACTTACCTTAAGCAGAAAATGAATTTATTGCAATTCATTGACTAGTTTACGGAATTCACAGGAAGGTTGGAGAATCAGCTCTGAAAATGGGCAGGAAACAAAGGAAGCCAGGCAGTTGGATCCACTACTAAAATTACATTATAGAAAGAGTCTATTTAAAAAAAGCCACCTCTGAGCCATGGATGCTACCCCTGACTCTTGCCTCTGGATGCTGGCTGCTGTGGCTAAAGCTGCAAAGGATTCTGAACTGTTCCCTATTTCTATCTCCAGATCTGAAATCCTGAGTGGAAGCATATAATTTTTCTCAGCAGCTTAGATAATATGCAAAAAAAATCTAACCCCAAGGGTCGGGAAAAGCACATATTTTAGTTTCCCTAGTAGGAGGCAGGACTATTCTCCCCTCCAAGACTTATACTGTGGACCATTCCCCAGACATAGAAAAGGTACGCGGTGTATAGAACTCTCCACCCCTTTGGTTGGTCAATATCCCTGAAGACTTATCTTCTCATATGTCTACAAAAATAATAGATATGTTCCCACTTCAAATAATGCAACCTATCGTATTCCCAGTTACTTCTTCTAGCTCTTCACCCACAGTGTCTGAGGGATAATGTTTCTGTCATAATCCTTAACCACCAGCACACTCTGTACGTGAATAGTGGGGTAAAGGAAGGGGAAAGAAAGGGAAATCACTTACAATAAAATGTGAAAATATGTATTTGGCACAGCAAGGAAGAAAAATCTATGTAGAGCCTATAGTCCTTGGCTCCGCTCTTGATAATCAGGTATTTCTGATTTTGCTCTCCTTTAACCAGTCCGTATTCCCATCACCTCCAGCCCCCTCTGGCTGCAGTGGTATGTTGGTAGATATTTAACAACCAGCTCTCTGGGGCGGGGGGGAAGGTGGAAAAAGATATTCATTTTAAATTTTACTGATATAAAAATATTCAGTGCAAAATTTACAACTAATAATATACAGTGTTCTTTATTGCAAATTCCACATAGTCAATTGATTGTCAAAGATTGTTTTTGTTCCCTACCCCCAACCCACGGTTGCAATTCAACCATGATTTGACAGAGCCAGACCACAAATAAAGGGCTTACTACCCAATTCAGCCAAGAAGTTGCTCATGTTGTTACGTAATGAGTGTAGTTCCGACATGGATATTGGTTGATAATTTTCTTTGCATTAACAAGTAAGATGAAATTAAAGAAATGAAGATATGCTGGAACTACATTTATTCACCCATAATATGAGCTACTGCTTTACTGAATAAGATAATGCTTCAAATATTGGAAGATTATTTCCTCAAATTTTTGTGCTATCCACAATGTAATGGCTTATAGATACAACCCAGTTTTAAGTTTAATCTGCATTATTAACGCTTTCTCCATCACTTTCTAAGTGTAGACAATCAAAACATATCATGACCATTTTTAAAATTCATAAACAAGATCCTAGTTAACATTAATAAACTTTTCACCTTTTTCTTGTTGAACTTGAATTTCCATACAATTTTATGCTAATAAGCATATATTAATAATTTTTACAAGTTTATTTGTACTCTACCATACTTCTCAGTGTGTGTATATGAATATAATAGCAACTGGAACTCCTTGTTTCCAGCTTTGAGGTATCATTGACAAATAAAAATTGTGTACATATAAGGTATACAAAGTGATGTTTTGATATACAATGTGAAATGGTCATCACAGTCAAGCTAATTAACATCCATCACCTGACATAGTTACCATTCTATCACCTGTAATTTTAAATTTAAATGTTAATTCAGAAGAATATTTTTATCACTAGTTATTTGCACACAATTGACCAAAATAGCATAAATACATGTAAATGTTGATAAATAGCATGAAACATAAAAAATCAAATTTAATTGAAATTGCATTTCTTAGTAATATGGATGGGGCTGATTTTAAAAAATTAGTTCATGTATCTATGGATGAAGGTAACTTACTGCTAGAATGAGATGGGGTTCAGCAAAAATTCCACAATTTATTCCTACTTTCACTGTGCCAATTCCAGGTATAACCCTTAACTGGCCAGGCAGTTCCTGCTTCCTGACTCTGGGAAGGCAGCTGCCTTATTTTGACATTACTTTGATATTGCCTTATTTTGATATTATTGGCATATTTATTATAGATGGAAGCACTGAGAAACCTTGCTCACATACATAAGTATATAAGAATGGAGTTTTGCTATACCAATGTCACTCAATTTGTTGAACTCTTTGCAAGTATCTGCTAAATGTTACATAATGATCTATCAACAAAAATTATTTTTAATGATGTATGAGCTCCCAGCTCATGGGTTTTTCAATTTTATTAAAAGCAAAGAATTAAAATTATATGACTTGAGAAAGAAATTGTCACCAATTCTTTGCATCATTTACTTTCTGCATTTCTGAAAGTAAAAGACATTACTTACCACACAACTATGAATTTTACTTGTTCCTCTTTCTCCAGCAGGCATCTTCTTTAACCTAATATACTTTGAAAAGTTAGTAAATACTCTCCATTAAGTATTTGTCATTACATTATTTCTAAATTACTTTTATTTCAGTACATGTTTTAATTAGCTTTTCATCAAAAGCTTGAAACTGCAGCTTTAGCTCCTTCAAGTTGTGGAAGATGTCTGCCATGTACTGTAATCTATATGGGAAAGCCGGTCCTCGTTGTCAAACCAATTGTCACACATCATGCTTCTGTCTCTCTCATGTGACATCTTATATTCTAGAGCCTCTCCATGTGACTTGGGCTTCTCATAGCTTGGTAGTCTCAAGAGTAGTTTGTCTTCCAACAGGGCAGCTGCCTTCCAAGAGTCAGGAAGCAGGACCTAGAGCATGGCGTCACTTCTATCTTGTTCTGTTCATTGGTGCAATCACAGGATCCACCCACATTCAAGGAGATGGAAAAATAGACTCTATCTCTCACTGGGGGAGTCACAAAGTCACATTCAGAACACCATTAGGATGGGAGAGATATCACTGTCACCGTCTTTGGAAAATGTGATCTGCCACAACCAATTTGAGAATATGTTTCAGTAATATTGAGAAACTGAGGAAACAACCTGGGGATGGGTTCGGTGTCCCACAGGCCCCACCATTATGTGGACTCCTGTCCAACCTCCATTTATCTTCTGCCCATCTGATTAATGGGCCACAGTAATTTTCTAGATCTTCAGGAATTGATGTTATCTCAGAGCCAGTGTCCAATAATCCCCCAAAGATGTACGTGTTTCCTTTTCCCCAGTGCGCATTTATCGTGGTAAATGAGTCTCGAGGTGGATGGAGTCTTGCTGATGAGGGCTAGAAGGAAGATCCAGGAAGTGCTGGGGAAATTTTTGCAGGGTCCCTTCTTGTAGCACACAGCTTCTCTTTCACTCAAGTTCTGGTCTGGGAGCTGAGGGACTCAGGTTTTAGAATTGGGTGAGAGGTCTCAGAAATCACACAGTAATTTCAACAAGGAAAGTTTAATGCAAAGAATTATTAACTAGTAACAGGAGATAAGGTACTAAATGGTGAAGAGAACTGTAGAGAATACCAGAGTGATAAATACAGGGAGCAGCCACTACCTCTAGACTAAGGCAGGACACTCAACAAAAGAACAAATCTGGAAGAAGCCCATCCACCAAGGCTGAGATTCAGACATTGGTAGAGAGAATGCTATGGTTTGTATGTGTTCCTCCAAAACTCATGTGTTGGGACTTAAAACCCAATGTGATAGTATTAAGAGGCAGGGCCTTTTGAGAAGTGATTAAGTCATGAGGGCTTTTGAATGGGATTCATATCCTTATAAAAAAGACTTCTGAGAGCTGCTTGGCCCTTCCATGTCTTCTGTCATGTGAGAATACAACCTTCATCCCTTCCACCTTTTCCATGACATAAGGACATTGAGAAAATGTCACCTGTAGAACAGGTCCTTACCGGACCCTGAATCAACTGGCACTTTGAACTTGCATTTTCCAGCCTCCAGAACTGTGAGATATACATTTCTATTTGTAAGTTACCTAGTCTTTGGTATTTTGTTATAGCAGCAGGAACACACTAAGTCAGAGCGTGACTGTAGTCCACTGTATTGTGGAGAAGTTCGCTGAGATGCAATATGGCAGACAGGAAACCAATTGCTGGGGTGTCACTGGAACTCCCTGGGAAGCCATCTGTGGGGAGGCTTGTGGAGCCTGCTGGGATAGTGAGTCTCACATTTCACTGGCCGCTGCATGCTGAAGAAGCAAGAAAAGGCACAGGAGGATCAGAAAGAGTTGCCCCTCCCTTCCGCAGTGTCCTGCCAGTACCCTCTACTGGCAATACTTAACATTGTACTAACTGGCAAAGGAGAAACGTTTACATGGTCCAGCCCTAGTATCACAAAGCAAGGCAAAGAAGGGTGAATTTGGACCTGAGCAGTGATAAATGGGTAATTGGCACAGAAATGACCTCATCAAAGGACTACCTCCAATAATCCCTTGACGTTTTTCTACCATCTTTTCACTCATATTTGCACATCGGGTCCTAATTTCTTTATCCAGCTTAATTTCCTTGGTCAACAACTTCATTCTCCTCCCCTGGTTAAACCCAGCAGTCTGCCTGTTCCTTTTCTTTACTCACACAGCCTAATGGGGCCGGATTGTTGGAGTCTGGGCACCAAAGGAAATGAGCTGTAAATATAGGAGGTGATGGTCTGAAAATGGATGTTTGAAACTGAGATTAGGAGGAGTTGCAATTATTAGTAATGAGCAAACTCTATGTATGAACATGAGAGTGTGGCTGAGGCAGGGTGGACGACTAGAGACAGGCCAAGGAACTGCAAAGCTATGGTATAGGAAGGAATACGCATATACAGAAACCCTCAGATAAAACAGTGCTGGAGAGAACAATAGACAGCCAAGATAAATTCCTCGATAAATGAGGGACAGTGCAAAACTGCAACAAGAAGGGCCGGTGGGGATGGAGTCTGATGACATGAGATTTGAATGGGGGCGGTGTCGAAGGAGGCCAGGGGAGAATGGTCTGGAACTGGCGAGGAAGAGCGAAGAAGACATCTACCCATTTTCATGCCCTGCGCTACATGAAAGATGAAGGTAAAAATAAAACAGCCCCTATTCGAGAGGGTTGCAGGGAAACGTCCTCCGGAGACAGCCAAGTTTACATTAGAACAAGCCCCAGGCTCCACTAGGGCGTATAGTGCTCAGGAGTTGATGAGATGAGAGACTGGGGACAGAGGGTCTGCAGAGGGTGCCCAAGGAGGTGGGGAGGCCTGGGAGGTAAGGACTGAATAGGGAGTATGCAGAGCCACATGGGATGGAAGCACGCAAGATGGCGATGACATGGTGGTCTGAGATTATTGTGCTGTGTGAGGGAAGAGAAATTTAGGACATAATGAGATGAGACCTCATGGTCTTCAGGCAGATAGTGGTGAAGGGGTGTGAGCGTCAGGGGAGGGTGGGAGAGATGGGGTCTGCAGCTGCTTGCCTCTTCTCTCCTGCGAGGAGAGAAATGATCCCACCTCATGAGCACAGGTTTTGCTGTTGACCCTCCTATTGTGGAGATGGGGCAGCCCAGTAAGGAGAAAGTCTTCAATGAGTACATTATTCCAGGTGACCATAGATTATCTGCTAGTTTTCCAGTGGCTGCCAGAGACCCACACTGCCTTCAGCCCCAACTAGGACAAATAACTCATTCTAGATATCTCCCATTTCCCTAAGGCTATTTGTTGCAACTCAGGCCCAGATATCAGCTTCTGTATGAGTTCAAGTTTATGGTTACAGGTAGTAGATACTGACCCATCGGAAGGATATTGAAGAGTTCGCATATTCAGTGGGAGTGTTGGAGAAGGGGGGTTGGAAAAAGAGTAGGAGAGAAAGGGGTGAGCAAATCATGCCATAGAAGAGTTTGGTTAGGACACCAGTAGGCCACTGCCCAGTACTGAACCTCACCTCAGGCACTGCTGCCACACTGTCAGTCTGGAATGGTTTCTAAATGAGCTCTAAACTGTCCATATTCACATGCCTGTGTGGACCACCTTAATGCATTTGCACACGCTCTCCCTGGAAGCACGTTTCTGTCCTTTCTGTACAGGGAAGCAGGGATGCACACAGAATGACTGAACCTCTAAACATAAGAAATGAGCAGAGTTCCTGGTCAGAAAAGAAAATCTACTCCAGCAAATAACCCACAAGATCTCATATTCATTTCCAAGGAAGAACAGCCTTTGTATTAGTTGAAATAAGGTTCACCCGTAAGTAACAAAAACCCCAAGGTACAAGAAAGCAGTTTTGTTTTCCTCTCTGAGAAATGTAGGCAATTCAAGTCTAGTGTTGTGGCTTTATGGACCTAGGCTTCTATTAACACATAACTTCCACTTCATGGTGCAAGATGGTCACTCCTGCTCCAGCCATTACATCTGCATCGCAGCTAGAAGAAAAGAGGAAAAAAAGGAAGAAGTACCTGACCGCTCCCTTCAAGAATACTTACCAGGAATTATAAATGCTGCTTTTGCTTAATGAATGTAGTCAGAATTTAGTCACAAGGCCACCTCAAGCTGCAAGAAGAGGAGCCATGCAGCCAGTTAAAATTGAAGGGTTTTATTATCGAGAAAGAAGGGAAGAACACACACTGGGTGATACCTAGATCTCTCTGCCACTGTTAAGACACTTTTACATTTTCCAGTGCTGAGCCTGGCTTCTACTTTTTCTGTGTTGTCATCACTCCCAAATCACCATGGCCTGGGAGCCACTCAGCTGAGAAGACTTGCCTGCCACCCTTCAACCTAAGGCTTCCCAGGACATCATCTAACAGTCTGCTCCACCACATTCCACTGCTGAGAGTTTCATTTCCTAATTCCCTCTTGATGCTACTGCCTTTTTGCTATTTTCACTGCAGAGCATAGCAGGTAACCAAATCATTTATATGGATAACACGTTGCGTTCCAGTCCTCTTTCTCTGTTGCTCTTTTCATCAATTTATTCAAGGGTGCTTTCTTATCGAACTAATACTTAAGCCGCGAGTTGTGTACAGTTTTGCAATGACTTATGCAAATAAGAGTGAGGGGAAGTCTGCGGTGCTTTTGGACTGTGGGATTTAACCATGATGATATTTTATTGCTGTTTTCAAAAACTCCTAATAGAGGCGAAAACATGCTGCTTTTACAGAAAAGACACATTTGGGTCTGATCAACTGTTTTTCTAAAGACACATCTATTTTGAAAATGAAAATAAGCCTTTATAGTAATAGTAATGTTGTACGTTAATTGTATATGGAGAGCTAGTAATAGGCATGTAATGTTCTTATCTATATTTATGTGTCTATGGATAAATATTAATATATGCCTCCCTGGCTTTATCTATATCATTATATCAAAAAGTAGTTTGGAAAATATGCAGGTAGGAGAGAGCTTTGTGAGATGAGGTGATATAGGATGTTCTGTAGAATTTCTATTTTTTAAATTATTTTCATTATCAATACTCTCTAAAATGGGGGCCCTTTCTGTACTTGAAAAACAAGTATGCCACTTCCCTATCCAGGAGGCGTGATGCCTCACACTCATTTTTAGTGGGAAAATACCAGGAATTATTCCCTTTGGAAGTGTCTGGGCAAAGGGACTCTACAGTGTAGTATTCTTTCTTTCAGTGCCACCTGGCCCTGTGCCGGGGCTCATTGCCTATGGATTTTTTTTTTTTTGAGACGGGGGCGGGGGGGGGGTCTCATTCTTGCTCAGGCTGGTCTCGAACTCCTGAGCTCAAACGATCCACCCGCCTTGGCCTCCCAGAGTGCTAGGAATACAGGTGTGAGCCACCGCGCCCAGCTGCCTATCGATTTTGCCATAGGTTTACTTTTGAAAACACATGCGGCCATTTTCGGTGACTGTTGCTCTTTCTAGTAGGGCAGCCAGGGCTGAAACGCAGATCAGTCCAAGCAGAGGGACCCGCTCTGGCCCGGGAGACGCTGCAAGCAGGGGGAGAGCTGTGGCTACTACGTTAATCTCACTGGAGGATGGAGCGCAACTAGGGATTAAGGAAGGGCTGGTGCCTGAGTCACCCCAGGGCAGTTCCAGGTCACATGTGCATCGAGACTATGTGACATTTAGATGTCTCAGGTCACCCCGAGGCAGATTATCTTCTAGTCCCTCGCTTGGCTTCACCACTTGCACTTGGAAGCTTCCACACATACCCTTTACCCTTCAGAAGAAAATAGATGATGAGTATTCGATTGTGCATGAACCAGATAGGCTTACCCTGCTCAGCTAGACAGCAAAAAAAGCCACTGAGTCTTTTTCGGTGACCTACCAAAGGGCTCTAGGAGCAAATCATTCTTCCTTCCTCTCTCTCTCTCATTCTGTTTCTCTTCCTCCCTCCCTCTCCCCCTCGCCCTCCCGCATGCCTTCCTCTTCACTACCTCTTATGCAGCAAGAAAGCTCTGAAGCTTAAAAAACAGATGTTCTTTGACATGCCTTTGTTTGGGTACAGTCGTGTGACACCGGGCTGCCCCCTCCCCGCACCGCACCCTCCTGGTGTCTGGGTGTCTGTAACCGTACATTGGTAATCAAATGGAACGCATCAGGCCTTCTGAGGGAGAGTCTGTTGTCCTAAAAATCTGATTCCCAGACCACAGCAAGTGATTTCAGCTTATTTACTGGGACCAAAATTTGGCAAATAACCATGATGTTCCAGAACCAGGGACTGTTATATAATCATCCTTCAGTGGAGACAATGAGGTCACATGTTTACCCGTCTAATCGCTGATCAGGGACATGTTTGATTGCAGATAATGTGCTCGCTGGCCCACAACTTAATTACTGCGTGTCTGAATCAACAAAGCTTTCAGATGTAGGTCTTGCCTAATGGTGCATCTGTTAAAGATCATTGCCTCTGTTCGGCTTCTAAAAGAAAGGTCTGGGGGCTACAATGGGCCATTGCCAGTGCTGTTCCCGATGACCTCTCAGTGAAAAACATGCCAATTCCCACGGTTTATTTTCTAGCCAGCAATAGACATTATTGTTTATATCCAAGGCCAAATGGAACCAGTGATTCCAGGGTGGCAGATATTGGTAAAGCCTCTGGTGGAAGCATGCTCTTTGAGGAAATTAATGTCACACAACAGAGAGGGGGTGGTTCTCTTCCCAAGCTGGTAAAGAGAATATGTTGGGAAAAGTCTAGAGAAATAGCAAGCAATAAGCAAAGTGGGGCTAAAATGTTGAGTATGTTGGTTGGGGTCTCTGCAGTAGACCAGGACCTAACTACAGAGTTTGGAGTCCAATGGGTCTCTCATTAAGGACCGTTTCTCCTGGATAATTCCTCCTCCTGAATTCCCCATCCTGTGTGTGTGGTTTGCCTGGATTGCAAATGGACCTTCCCCACCTCCCTTCTCCTGGGCCATCGTTATTACAGCCACGGTGCCTGGCAATGAATTGAAGATTTGGAAAAAAAATAAGTTTGGAGGGTTTTATGTTTGTTCTTTTAAGATTTCAATCTGAGCCTATGCACTATCCTTATTATTTTATCACTAAAGACAGCTGTGTTATTTCCTGTTTCTGGTCTGCACATTTAAATGTGCAACATGCCATTTTAAAGAAATTATTAATATAATAAACTTGGATCCACCAGATGATTTTAGAATACTAAGCAAAGGCCTCGTTTCCAATACTAAGCAAAAATTCCACACCCTGATGAGTGTCTGGCCTTCTGGAAGTTGAGATGTGTCTGGCTTCTTTGATGCTTCTTACCTCCCACTCAATGCGGGAAACTTCACTTCTAGTTGGGTGAGGAGGGTGAGAATCATCGGAGCCCAGGAATCTTTCTGTGTATTGTCAGGGCCAGAAGACACAATATAAAGCAAAGCAAAAACAAAATCATAAATCAAGAACAAAGCCTTCCCGGAATTTTTTGGCCTAAAGCTTGCCATTAGCCATAAAGCAGCGTGGCTTGCGTGGGTGGGTGGATTGGAGGTTGGTGTGTTCTAAAATACTTCAGGAAAGAAATTCCTACAGGACCGTGTCTTGTCTGGTGCACCATAGATGCGTGAGCAATATTAAGTAGCAGGAATAGTTTCCAGAGAAGTCTAGACCCCCATTTTGTATGTCCTGAGACCATGAGCCACCCACACAGTGGTGTTAAACCTGGCCGCACCTCCCCTACCCATCCCACAATCAGATTTAAAAATTTAATTTCAGAGTGCAGACCTGCTTTTGCTTTGCAGCTTGTCTGCAGGCATTTGAAGCCCAGGGGGAAAGCTTTCCTTCCCTCTGGAATCTGCATCTTAATATAGCCTCACTGAACCAGGGAAAGAGCTGGTCATAAAAAAGAGCCTTGTTATCCGATAGTGCAGCTTCTCCTAGTCAGTGGCGTCACTGAATTGTTTTGCTCAGGAGAAGTCAAATGTTAAGGGATTGATTTTTCTCCTCTAATAAACAAGCATAGGGTGAAGGATGTGAGGCCAAGAGCATCCCGGAATCTGAAAATGATTGCTTAATTGCGGTTGTTTTTCTTTCTGTGAAGAACACCTTTAGGTGACGATGTTGTTAAGGCTGGAATCTTATTTTTACGGCTGACTCCCCTTTTTTATAATCGGCATATATTTTTTTTGACAGTATGATTTGCTTTCAGTGTGGGATCTAAACAAGTTTGGTCATTTGCTTAGAGAAAAAAATGAACCCAATACATGAGCTCTAACAGTTTTCTTACCCTGGCACCATGCCGGTAGGTTTCTTTCTCCCCTGGTGATTTCTCTATGTGTGGCTTGTTGAGTGAGTACATGATCGTGTCTGAATGTTATGATGATATATCCTCTCCTCCGGAGAAGCACTGAAATTTCATTAATGGTATGTGAGGCAAAGAACTAGCGATGGGCTACGGATGCATACATTCGGCATCAGGTTAAAAGCCCCAGGGAGCATCAATTATCAAGTTAAATTCGGTTTCTATTTCAAGCTAGTTTGCAAAACAATGAGATAATGCCACAGGCCTTCAAAGGGAACTAATTTTAATTGATCAACCCGTAGTCCTTAAATCCAAATGAGCCCTGTTCTCATTGTCAAGGGGGGAAACCCTAATTCTAGGTCAGCCCAAGAATGTAGAAGAGGGGATTTCACAGGAAGGTACATTCAAATGAGTAGTGTTCCTTACATGGCCCTAATCGTAATGGGAGGCTTTTTGTAAATGCTCTAACTGCTCTAGTTAAAATGAGGGATTCATTTGGGTAATTAGCATCCCCCATGCCTTGGGCCGAACTTTTAGACTACTACTGTGTCATTCAGCTACTCAGTAAGTAACCTTGGAAACAAAGCTACTGTGTGCGTGGTAATGGAAAGATCACACAAAACGACTGCTTGAGATGACTCTGGAGAGCCTTGTGTGTTCCTGCTGGCTTCTGCTCCAAAGGGAGAAACTTTCCAGTGTCCCACGAGGTCCTGGACCCAGCAGGGCCTTCTCCTTTCACTGGTGCCTCAAGCACAATATAGGAAAATGTCATGCGTCGGGGAGAGAGACAAAGGGGAACAGGAGGTTGTTTTAGGCAAGGTGATTCTCTGGAGGAATTTGCTCTGCGTTCCCCCAGCACTTGGTGCAGAGACTGACACCCAGTAGCCTCTAGGAAATGTGAGTGAGGGAAAGTTGTGTTGTACTCAAAGATACTCACCTTCCAGTAGAGTATCTGATCGTGGTACCATTTGCAACACGCACACTAAAAACTGGGTATGGTACTTAAACCTTACTTAAAACAATGCTGTTTCTAGTTTGTTTGGTTTTTTTTTTTCCCCTCTCTCTCCTAATGAACTTCAACTTATTTGTACCTTATTTCTCCCCCATGGAAACGTTGCATAATGATTGGTTGTTTACAGACCTATAAGATAAATACAATGCTGTTTCAACACAATGTATGGGTTTTTAAGGAGCCATTTAGCGTGAAATATGTGAATTTTTTAATTATATGTTCATTGAAAGCAAAGATGAACGTATAATTTTTCCTATATTACACTCTATGTGCTGACCAATGAATGATAGAATACAGAGCTTCCTAAATCCCATATATAGTGAACTTGAGCCCTAACAGTAAAATACATATTAAATTTGAAGCTAAAATCCGTTGAATTTGTCTAATGAATTTGTATTATGGAGCAAATTTGCCTTGGGAGACTGCATTAAAATATGAAGACAGTTTTTTATAATATTAAACTGGAAGTTAATTTTGAAACCGAACATGCATAATTTATATTTAAACAAAATGAACACTGAGGTAGATTTTGTAACCCTATCCAAATACCCCCATTAGGACAGAGTGAGATGGCCTGAGGCAGCCCAAAGCCTTTTTGTTTAGAACCTGTTCGTTTGCTCTGCGGATAGATGATTAGGCTGGCATATTTTGTTATTTTGTTCTGATTGATATTCCCCACCCTATATCTATATACCAGATGCAGATCACCAGGATAAACCATGGCCCTGCAAAACGCCTGGGACCTACCACCAGATGGGCGCCCCTTCAAGAAAACCTAAACACATCAGGCACCACTGACTCTGCGGCCAGTCACGTGAAGGTAATGATAGTCCTGCTTTTGGAAAGCAATCTTTACAAAACAAAAAAGCGAGAAAGTCATCTACACTTGGGATGTTTAGAAGTACATCTGACTTTTTACAATGGCTAGCTCTGAAGCAAGGCTCAAAGTCATGTAGCCCGAGAAATGGTGTCGAGGTCTCTGCATACCAGGTAGGTGACATGCTTGCTTTTCAGTGTGATCTTGATAACCTGGCCCCTCAAATCTTCATATTGTGAAGTCGCCAGTGCATTTCAGAAGATTACAAGATTCTAGAGGAGCATGGGTGATTGTTTTTGGTCTATGACAGTGTTGGACATTGATTAAGTTGGCATAAGAGGCTCTCCATCTTAGCGGCAGGAGACATGTTTCATCTTTGGACAGCTGCTGTACCCCTCGCTCTCCTTCTGATCTCTCAGCTTTACGTTATTGTGCTTTATAATGAACTCTATTCCATCTGGGGGAGTTTCTGAGCCTCTTTGGAAGTAAAATGCACTCACCATAAAGGTCATCCTTGGAGGAGGAATATCAATGATACCTAATTCCTCAGGCATATTTAACTTAATATGCAGTGATCAGTCAGCCATAGTCTCAGCCATGGTACCCAATAATTCAGAATGAGAAGCCCCCACATAAGCAATATGGGATTTGACTGACTCATATCTCATTTCTCTTCATATTAGGGAACATGTAGCTATCTGAAGATATGAAAATTAATTTAGTTTAGAATCACATTTTACATTTACTCAAATATTTATTTGAACTCATAAAAAGTTTATTGACATAATTTAAAAGGTGAAGAACTAAAATACATTCCAAATATTGACCAAACGCTGTGAGAATTAGCTTAGAGAACTTTCCATCAAAATCATTCTTACACACATTGCCACATCCCTCTCCATAAAATTATATCCCTCCTCAAAACCACACTGTCCAGGTGGTGAATTCACAGACTGATTTGTTCTGCAGGATGCCAAAAATGAAGATTAAATTAAAGTGAGAAATGCAGCCAACTAGAAGGAAGAGATATAAATGTACAAACAGGCCATTTCTGCTACGGTGTTAGGCATTCAGGAGGTTCATAGTCATCATACAAATATATAAAATTTCTTAGCTATATTTATTTGAATCCATCCTCTTCCTCTTTAATTCTTCACAATAAGCCTGCAAAAGAAAAATCAAAGGAATCATTAGTTTTTTTCCCCCAGTTTCATTAAGGTATAATTGACACATAAAAATTATATGTATTTACGGTATACAGTGCAATGTTTTGATGTATGCATACAGTATGAAATGATCCAGTCAAGCTAATTAGCATATCTAGCACCTCATGTACTTATTTTTTTGTGGTGAGAACACTTGAGAACTAATCTCTTGGCAATTTTCAAGGATACATTATTAACCACAGTCACCATGCTGTACAATAGATCTACAGAACATATTCCTCCTATCTAACTGAAATTTGGTATCCTTTAACCAACATCTCCCCATCTCCTGCCTGCCAGCAGCCCCTGGCAACAACCATTCCACTCTTTGCTTCTAGGAGTGCAACCTTTTTTTTTTCTTTTTTTTTTTTTTGAGACAGAGTCTCACTCTGTTGCCCAGGCTAGAGTGCCGTGGCATCAGCCTAGCTCACAGCAACCTCAAACTCCTGGGCTCAGGCGATCCTCCTGCCTCAGCCTCCCGAGTAGCTGGGACTACAGGC
>CAUYRT010033488.1:0-22765 GCA_963574885.1 Lepilemur ruficaudatus | reverse complement strand
AGGTTCCCAGATACAGAGAAGCTCAAAGGCCCCATAGCGGGTGGAGACCAGTTTGACAGGACTTCTCAATATCTCTAACACCTAGATGCTCTACTCTTACTCTTTCTTGCCTTATTTGCTCACACTCTCCCCTTTTTTTGATCTTTCTCCCCTCCATCTCCACACTGTGTGCGTATAGATACTACATATATGTTTTTAATTAATTGATCTATTTTTTTTTTTGAGACAGAGTCTCACTGTGCTGCCCGGGCTAGAGTGAGTGCTATGGCATCAGCCTAGCTCACAGCAACGTCAAACTCCTGGGCTCAAGCGATCCTCCTGCCTCAGCCTCCCAACTAGCTGGGACTACAGGCATGCGCCACCATGCCTGGCTAATTTTTTCTATATACTTTTAGTTGGCCAATTAATTTCTTTCTATTTATAGTAGAGACAAGGTCTCGTTCTTGCTCAGGCTGGTTTCGAACTCCTGACCTTGAGTAATCCGCCCGCCTCGGCCTCCCAGAGTGCTAGGATTACAGGCGTGAGCCACCGCGCCCGGCCAAATTGATTTATTTTTAAGAAAGGAAAGGAGAAGAGAGAGCGGGAGAAAGGAGGGAAAAGAGGAAGGGAGATGAGTAAAGGATGGAAGGAGATAGAAAATGGATAAGAAGGGAAGGGAGGGAAAGGAATGCAGTACAGCCAGCTCAAGAAATTTCTTCCGTGCCGGAAAGTAAACAACCCTCCCTGAATGCCCAGAGCCTGCACTTGTGCATTCACTAAATCTTGCCTTGAATTACACTGATGTGTCTTGTCTCTGTTTGTCTGTCGTGTGTGTGTGTGTGTGTGTGTGTGTGTGTGTGTGTGTGTATCTGTCTGTCTTGTGCCCCCTGCTGGATAGGAAGCTCCTTTGGGACAAGATCTTGTCCACGTTCTCATTTTTTCCTCCATAGTACCTGGGTCTTGTGCCTTAACTTAGTAGATGCTAAAAAGATATCCGTCATTTGGCTGACATAATTAGAAATTAAGGTCCTCAAAACTCAGAGGTAAGGACAGAGACAGAAAATCTAGTAATATGTAGCTTAATTAGATATTCATGGTGATCTACCCAACAAGGTCCCTTATGAATGACAACTTAGAACTAAAACTTAATTGTTCTTTAAGATTGGCCATATTACCAAGATTTTTGTGTCTTGCTTTTTTTGATGAAATGTCCTAACAGGAAGCAGTTCAGTGTGGTGATTATGAGTCAGGGGGAACTGAGTTCAAATTCTGACTCTACCCGCTACTGTCTTGAGTAGTTCATTTGACCTTGGACCCTGAGCCTCAGGTTCCTTTTCTGTAAAATGATCATAATAATACTACCTCAAAGATGGGTTTATAATAAAGTACTTGTTAAATTAGTTGGCAAGTTATTATTTAAATTTTATAAATATTTTTAATGCATTCATTAAATGTACTGAATGTATTTAGCTATAATCTACTTAACCACACTCTTATTTTGGACCATTAATTTTATTTTTTAACATTTTACTATTTTAAATAATTTTGCAAATATAGATCTTAGGGGCAGAATTTTAATCGGTTTAGATTTATTCCTTAGGATTGATTCCAGAAGTGGAATTACTATATCAAAAAGAAATTTTATGCCTGTTCACATATATAATCAAATAGCTTTTCAAAAAGGCAAAACTAGTTCATGTTCCCATCAATACAGTAACATAAGAATTCCCATTTCATTACACTTCTATCAGGATTTTGTGGGGATTTTTTAATTTGCAAATTTGATAGGCAGAAAATGCTATCTTGCTTGTTTTCATGTCTTTGATTATTAATGAGGTTGAACATAGTTTCCAGGTATTTAAAAATTGGTTTTGTTTTTCTCTTTTAGGAATCATCTATTACTGTCAACAAAGCATTCCTAATCAGGCATTCTGCTTACCAATTTTTAAAATGTTCCTTAAAATGTTGTAGAGCTTTCACCACTAAGTAGCCAATGAAGTCAGAACTCTCAGCATTTTCTTCCAGAGGGCTCTTGAGTGTGAAATTAGAAGGCGGCAGGATGCTTAAGTCTATTGTTGTTTCATCTGGTTTGGAAAAATTATCTTCATGAACACTTGGAACTACCTAGAGAAGAAGGATTGTACAATAAAAGATTTACCAAGTCCCAGTATACATCCACTATTAATTTAATACCACATTAGTCAGGATAGGTTAGGTTGTGCTGAGGTAACAGATTAGCCCCAATATTCCAATGGCTTCATACAACAAAAATATATTTCTCGCTCATGTTATGTGTCTATCACAAGGACTCCATACCAGTAGTCACTCAGGACCCTGGTTGACAGATGCATATAATCTCATGGCTATAACAGATGAACTCATGGTTTTCTTTGTGCCTCAGCAGAGACAAAGAATAGATGCACACACAGGCTCTTCACTAACTCAGCCTAGAAATACCCTTGTCATTTTTGCTCATGTTTCATTGGCCAGAAATTGCCACATGACAACGTTTAGCTGTGGGGGAGCTGGGAAACATGAGTGAGCAGGAAGAATGTCTACTGTCTGTGCCACAACAAGTTCTGTACTGAGTTTTCCTAGGAAATTTACAATTTATGGTTAGATGTGTGATTCTGGCAAGAGTTAATCATGTGAAATGCACGTTGGTTACTCCCTTACTGAATTCTCAACTGCATATGTCTGTACTTTGCTTTTAGCCATTTAAATAAAACAGAACTGGCATGTGACTTGATGTGACCTTAAGAGAACTATTTTGGGAATATTTCCAAATAAATTCCCTCATCAGAAAAACTAAAGCCAAAACATTGAGAGGCCAAATTAAACCTGGTAATTTCATAATTCTAGCTGATAAAGGAATAGCTAGCATAACATTTTCCCCTTCTCTTTTAGTGAATATAACAAACATAACTGCATAAAGCATTTATATCTAGTTTAATAATTACAAGCACCCATGTAACTATTAACACAACCGGGGGCCATAACTGTTCTCATTTGCTAGAATTTGTATATTTCTTACACAAGCCTTCTCTTAAGTCCTTGCTCTTTTATGGGTTTGCACTTTCATTTGTGTGATGAAATAAAAGCTGTTTTGAGAAAAATAACTTTTACAGGTAGTTTAGCAAAGTGGTCAGGCCTGCTGATTCTGGATAAAGACTGCTTGAGTTTAAATTCCAGTTCTACCACTTACTAGCTGTGTGAACTTAAGTAAATTATTTAAACTCCTTTGTGCCTTACCTGAGAAATTGGGAAAATAATACTACTTACCTCATAGGGGTACTGAGGGGATTAAATGGTCAGATATATGAAAAAAGTTCTTAAAACACTACCTGACACATAGTAAGTTCTCTTCAGTGATGATTATTATAAAACTATGTAATTGAAAGCCATAATTTTATTTCATATGCAGGTTTTTATATAGAGGTTCCTTTGTTATTAACATAAAGAATTTTAGATAAATCTTTTTGTATTACTCAGAGACACTAACATGGAAGTAAATTGAAGCATAGGATGGAAAATACTGATAATAATAAAAACAAATATTGGCTATAGCTTTCTAAAGGTTAAAAGCACTGCTAAAATTTTTCTTAAAATTTTATTCTTCAAGGTAAGAATTTTTCTTCATTAAACTAAAAGTCTATATATGAGGATGATCAAATACATTGAATTATTTTACCCTCCTAGAATAAGATCTAATAGAGTAATAGAATCAGAGAGTCAGCAGGGGTTAGAACAGTGGCTTTCAAAACCCTTTCCCTGTGCTCTACAGTAACAGATACATATTATATCGTGACTCCAAACACACATGTGTCTATATATGTGTATATAGATTTACACGCGTTATGTCTGTACACATACACGCATACATATACACAAAACAGAAATGAAAGTTCCATGACATGCATATGCCTTACTAAATACAATGCATGCTAACATTTTCTCTTCTAGTCTGTCCTATTCTATTTTTTGTGTGTTTTATTGATTTTGTTTTTTAATGTGCTTGTGACTTTCTAAACTTAATTCTCAAACATGGCCCACAACTTTGTAGTTTGAAAAAGAGCAAAATGCTGGATTATAGAATATCATAGTTACAATTCCCTGGAAGCAGAGCCTGAGATTCTGACATAAGTGATTTATAAAGGGATGCTCTTAGGTGAAACTTTTAAGGGGATGAGGAAAGCAAACTAGAGAAGAGAAAGAAATTAAGCAAGGATGTGGCTTCAGATGACCTCTAGCCTCAGCTTGATCCTGCAGGGAGCTGTGGAGTGTAAGTGCTGGGGGCCAATCCTTCGGAGAAGGTTGCAGGGATGAGCAGTTAGCACCAGCACCAACCCAGCAGGAGCTGGTAAAAGGGTAGGGCGCCAACATCACACACTGCACAGAATATTGCATCTTCCATGTTCTGCCCAGCGATTTTTGTATCTAGGTCTTTTTTCTCATCAGAAATCACTACCCTGGTGCCCTTGTCTATTAATGTAAAGTGTGTATGTGGGGGTGTGGGGGGAGAAATGTCTCAGGAAAGAAAGTCACTGTTTATCGTTATGAAAAAAGAGTCATGGAATGTGGGAGTCATAGTATAGGTACAATTTAAGATGACAACATGTCTTCTCTCTTAAAAACTTAAAAAGAGAGAAGTTTGGCCAGATTTCTTCAAGGTTACCTCTATCAGGCATAGCCCTATAACTACAAGCAGAATTAGCAATCTCTGGGTTAGAAAGTATTTTGTGTTTTAAATTTATGTTCTTAATAAAGTTTCCTGTTTTCTAAAGACCATGAACTACATTAAATCAAGTCAGCCTAAATACAATCACAACAGAAATATGAATACTCCTCACAGCTTGTTTTCAAATTCAGATGTAATTAATAAGTAAATTAACAGAAAAATCAAGGTGTGCATGTGTAATCTCCAGATCTGCTCTTGGGCCTTGCCTTTACCTTTACTGAATTAAAGATGATCTCGGTTTCTGCAACGTGGTTTGCCAGTGCAGACACCCAGCCAAACTGCCGTCTCATCCTGGCCATCAGATAGGCGGTGTCCTCCACGTGCTGCTGGGTCATCTGGAGAATCTGGGTGTACTGCTCACTGGATACGTTGACCAGCCTAACGGCCTCCTCTAATTCTGTGTGTAGGGCAGGTACATCAGGACAGTCTAGCAAGAAGAAAGTAACGTGGTGAAGGAAAAGGTCCTTGAAACTTGGAGGAGGGCGACAAGGGCTTAACTCTCAGCCCCTTCACTTTCTAGTTTCTCCTTTGCCTGTGAGATTTCCTAGTTTAGTCCTGTTGTTCTGGAGTAATTACTAATATTGCCTACATCAGTTGCAAATGAGATCCAATTTAATTTTTAATTATATGGTTTTATGTAACAGAAACTGGGCTGGAGACTTCTTGTTATAAGCCCCATGTGCCTACCACCTATGTTTTAAAAAACACGCCAAAACAGAAGAAGCCCCTACTGTACACCTTTCACATCATATCCCTTTAACCTCTCAAAAGGAAACTACTATTTTGAATTTGGATGTACATGTCCAGTACCAGTAACTAGCATGGGAAAAGAGGAAAAGAACCACATATAGTGAATCCACTTAAAATTGGGGCCAAAAAATATATAGTAAATAGAGGGGAAAAAAAAGATTTGTGATGTTTTGGAAAATATTTTATCTTGTATTTATAAAATATGAGATTATAATTATAGCTATGTGTTTAGTATTAAAGTAAACCAAATGTTGATTGAGGAGACAAAATTATTGTTTGATAAAATGTATGAGATTTGTTTGTAATAGCAAAACTTTGGAAACAAATGCACTTCAACTAGAGAATGGATAAATAAATTGTGATATGCCTACCCAGACCAACACACAACAGTGAATTAATGGACTAGAAGAGCATGTATTCACATGGCTAAACTCGCAAACTACAGAGTGAAACACTAAGTTGCCAAAGAATACATAAGCAATAACATTTATATTATTAAGAAAAATTATCCAGAACTTGGAAAGAAAGCAAAAGAATGACTGCATGTCCTTTCAATGTCGTACTAAATTATTGTCTAAGAGGCCCATCCAAAGATCACTTAATTCTGTAGGGAAATGATCCTTTGTTGGCCTGAATATTTACTGTTGATTAGGGTCGTACTCTATGAAGTTAGATGTAAATTGTGGATTGAAAAGTTGAAAATGGGCCGGGCGCGGTGGCTCACGCCTGTAATCCTAGCACTCTGGGAGGCCGAGGCGGGCGGATCCCTCGAGGTCAGGAGTTCGAAACCAGCCTGAGCAAGAGTGAGACCCCGTCTCTACTACAAATAGAAAGAAATTAATTGGCCAACTTAAGATATGTATAGAAAAAATTAACTGGGCATGGTGGCACATGCCTGTAGTCCCAGCTACTCGGGAGGCTGAGGCAGAAGGATCCCTTGAGCCCAGGAGTCTGAGGTTGCTGTGAGTTAGGCTGACGCCACGGCACTCACTCTAGCCCAGGCAACAAAGTGAGACTCTGTCTCAAAAAAAAAAAAAAAAGAAAAGTTGAAAATGTTTTTTGTCCAGCAGTGATGTAAATTATTTTGGTCTGATAGAAAAGATAACTGCAAAAGTTACAGTTTTATTGCCCTTTAGTTTATTAACTAGTTTCGTGTCTAATTTTGTGATCTTACTGCAGCATTCTGTCTCTCCTTGACTACGAATGCTCCAGTCTTCCTTAAATTTTTTTTGCCCAGCTCTGACACCCTACTGGTCCCTTCATTGATAAGTTAAATTAATCTTTGACATGTGTACATTTTATATTTGTATGAATATTTTAAGTTAAAAAATTATACTTTGACAATAAAAGATTAAAAACATGTAAAACATTTGCTAGGTATGGTACATGTGTGTGTATCTATTATATATATGCACATATATGCAAATACACGACGTAAGTATAAAGAAATGCAAGGAAATGATAAACACTAAGGTTAAAATAGCAGTTTCCTTTTTGAAAAGATAAAAGGGATGTGATGTAAAGGGGGACACAGCAGGTGCTTCATCTGCTTTGGAAATGTTTTATTTCTTAATCTGGGTGGTAGGCATGCAGGTTTTTATTACATCATTCTCTATACATTTATAATACAATGCATTTTATAATAACAGTTTTAAACAGTAGGGAGCACATTAGGACATTCTTTATCTTTTACCTTTGTAACAATCAACTTACATTGCATTTTTACTGTATTATCTGATGTACACTGTATCCCTTATCTGACACATACTGATTATCAGATACATTTATAATGTATTATCTGATTTATTCTGTATCATCTTATAATAATCAGGGATTATTCATCCAATATTTTAACTGACTAGAAGGAAATAGATGTTAATGATACATGGATGGGATGCTTTATGGGGACTATTTTTGTAAGTGATCAGTATGTTAGTATATATTTTTCTGTTATAAAATCATTTGTTTCTGTATGCAACCTTGCAATGGTGACTTAAAAAAACGAATACTTGAATAAGGAGAATCACTGATACTTCAGACATTTTATTTAATCCTCAAAAGACCTGGATAAAGTAGAACTATTATTCTCATCTTCCATATGATAAAACAGAGGCTGAGTCATCTAGTTGGCAATTCAGGAGAAATAAGACCTTCATCTGCTCTAGGTAATCCAGCAAAAGGGTCCAGTTTATATATAATCAAAGCTACTTAGAGCAAAGCTTTCCAAACCTTTTTCTGCCATGACAAACTCTAGATGTCAAAATTTTGTAATATACATTTTAAGGTGGGGTAGATGTGTCCATGGAAAGAAAATTTGGCCCTACAGGGATGTGGAGGAGTAGACAAGTTCATTTATATAATGGACCCTGGTTTCAAAAGAAGGGGGAGAGATGAGCATCTGCTGAGGTGGGAAGAAGATGAGAGAGAATGAAGGGGAAGAGGGAGAGAGAGATCACTCCTTGTCCTTGTTCTGTGGCCTCTGTAACCTGGTCCCCCTCACAAGCCCAGCTAACCTAAGAATTCTAAATGAGAGCCCAGGCTGGCAACATTTAAACAAAAGGAGAAGAGGAGTGTTATTGACTCAAAAAAGGTTTGGTAACTACACAAATACTGATCTAATTTAACAGGCTCTATTAAATTCTTTTTTTCTTGTTGTTTAATTAGACAAAAAAAATTAGAGTGGGAAACTACTTCTGTTGAGTACAAAGCATTTAGATGTTTAGAACCATCAGCAATGCATTAATTTGCACAATAGACTTATTTCATTAATAAATAATATTAATCTATAAAGCACAAGTTCCTTGAGCAGGGTGATTAAATGAAAGTCATACAATATAAGAAAATCAAGCCAGTTTTAGAGATCTCTAACAAGTTTTAATATTACATATACATACATGTAAAACGGTGCCTGATTTACGATGGTTTGACTTAAATGATTTTTCTACTTATAATGGGTTTATCAGGACACAACCCCATTGTAAGTCAAGGACCATCTCTGTGTTTATGGTAAAAAGTCTGGAAAATACAGAAAGGAAAAAATCATTCTTAATTTTAAAACCCAAAGGTAACCTTTAATAGTATTATGGTGTATCTGAAGACACGTTACAAACAAAATGTTTTCTATATTATGTTGTTCGAGATCATAACAGTTCTAGTCTCCCTTTTCTCTAAATAGCTAAATTTGTTGCAAATCATTCATTATTAGAGGATTGAGTAGAGAAAGCCAACTGAGAGTTTCCCAGGGCTGCGCTCTCTGCTCTTTCTGTAGATGTAAACACTACTCCAGTGGTCTTTATTTTGAGGGACGTAAGGGCACAAGAGCTATTATTTTGCAGCTAACAAATTATAATCTGATCTTTCCTGAACTTGCTTTATAGAATAATTTTGTTACAACTCAAAGATGATCTCAGGTCCTTTATTTACAGATTACTCAAATGAGGCCTAGACAGCCTAAACAACTTGCCCCAAATCACAAGCTAGTGTGGTAGGATAATTTATCAAGATATTAATTTGTGTTCTTCTAAATGTGTCTTGAAACCTCCTACTTTAAGCCATTAGCCACACTTTCTAAATTTCCTTCCTCTAGGGCTTTAGCAAGATAAAATGCAGAAAAATAGGAATCAAAAGCTCTTATTGTATTTTGTAAGAAAATCTGCCAAATGGCCCTTGTGAAGTAAGAGGAGTAACTTTAGTCAGGAGAAGGAAACAGGGATGAGGGGAGGGATGGAGGAAAAGGAGGAAGATTTTCGGCCTGGGGAAGGAAGGAGAAAGGCTTCTCTTGGCCAAGTCTAGGAGGGACAGCCTTCTTGGGGCTTATGAGCAAAAGCCACTTCCCCTATTTAAATATAAATTAGATAATTAACCCACCAATTGAAAAGAATAAATGCCACTTTCAAACAAATATCTCACTTGGCCAGATACTGATTTACACAATGGAAAGATTTCCTTCATTAGTGGGTTTTTTATTTCCTTTGTAGTGAGAAGGGAGGAATTGCCCTAATTTGCTCACTGTTTACCTCTTGTGCACATATTAGCAGTTTTTTTGGTCTTTAATCAATAAAAAATTTCACAGGAACAATTAGAGAATTAAAGAAAGTGAAAGAATGACATACTTTGGAAGAATAAAAATATATAAACTTACACTGAACACACCCAGATGCAAATGAGCACGTGAAAAAGTACTTAAAGGAAGGCAAATGAACCCACAATGCTTGTGAAAGTGAGATTTTGTCTTCTGTCCAGAATACTAGTGAAATCCTGAGAAAATAGTAGTTACTTACCTTCAGATAGGTAATCCTGACATCTTTGGCATCTTTCGTGAAATTGGAAACATCCTGACAAATTCTGGCCAAGTTCCCCACACAGTCTTCTGTCCTGTGCAGGTAACGTCTTTGAAATCAGGCCTCCCTGCTCAGGGCCTGCAGGGAACGCATCATACACACATTAGTGTCATTAGAGTTTGCACTTGAATAAAGTAGAGACAATGTCACTGCTTTTTCTCACCAGTGCTTTCACAATCTTTTTCCTGTATTCAAACATAGGAGTGCATGCTGGTGCAGTCATTTCCTAGGACAACTTCACATCTATTAAAAATTGCACATATCCTTGACTCCAGGAATCTCATTACTAGAAATGTATTATTAGTACACACACACACACACACACACACACACACACACGTAATTTTATTTCTAGAAGAAATCATGAAGGTTATTCATAGTAACTATGTTTTGGAAGAGGGACTTGATTGGGGGGAAGAAGTTAGCTTTCATTTATTTTGTTCCTTTGTATATTTGAATTATTTTAACGTTAGTGTGTCTTATTTTTACCATTATTTTTTCTGATGTCAATAGAGTTAAGTAAATAGGTGATCGGGAGCCACTTTTTCTTTGGACTTCTATTTAAAAAACCTCTAATAATTATTTAAAATTTTTATTTTTATTTATTTTTTTCCCTTACCTGTTAAGTACAAATATTTAAAATTTTTAATGCTATAATTGGGAAGTATACATTGGAGTTCCAAAGACATCGGAAATGTCTGCTTCTTAAACTGAGTGATAGGTATTTATTTTATTATTATTTTTTTTTGTACTTCATATATATAATATATATAATGTTATAAACAGTGAGTCAAAGATTTAGGAAAATGCCTAAAGTAGATCAAATTTTGAGAACCCTTTTTTTTTGTAGGAGAATTAACAATACACACAAAAATATTGATGTAAAAGAGAAGTCTCCCCAGTAGAAAACTGTCAAATCCCAATGGAGTGTTTGACGTTAGGAAAAACTTATTGCTAATTTACAATCTAATACTTTTCTGTTATATTAAATCCTCAACATTTAAAAATGAAACATTTTATTTTGAGATAAATTGTGAAGTCCATTGTTTAAAAACAATACTGTTAGATGGTCTGGTATGTAAGGCAACCATCTCCTTTGGTGACTACGAGGTCATTTCTTCCCAGCTGCCTCCTGAACCCTCCTCTCTACCCCACACGACCCCTATGAGGATTTCCACCATAGAATTCATCCCTGTTTCATGCAGTGTTTGATTTCTTATCTTTCGCATTAGACTCCAAGCCTCTTGAGGGAAGGGACTTGTCTTGCCATTTTAATTTTGTCATTCTTCTGTGCCTTCTTTTGACATTTCACTTAAAATATGGCAATGTAATTATCCACTGGTCTGTTTTCCCTTCTCTGGACTGAGCTCCTAGAGGTCAGTGGCTGTGTCACAATCATGTTTTATTCCAAGCATCTAGATTAACACCTGGTACATAGATCCAGGATGGCAAATTCCAGGTGCATATGACACCAGTTCCCCATCTTGCACCCATGGCATAATTTACCACCTCACTCAGTCAAGCCACACCAGAACCTCAGAGCACTTCCAGGCAGCACTTCTAGTACCATCGTTGAGATAAATCATCCACTCTCCCCTCTTGCGTGTCTGTTTCGCCTACGGGACAATTAAGGTCAGCGAACACTCTCTAAGGCTGGATTAGAAACAGATTTCCTGGCATCCAGCATTATATCAAGCTAGAATAGAACATGATCTCATCTATTCTTTCTAGGGATTTATAAGACAAGTGGAGACAATTGCAAGAGCTATTCAAGAACTGAGGTCTAAGGCCGGGCCCCGTGGCTCACGCCTGTAATCCTAGCACTCTGGGAGGCCGAGGCAGGAGGATCGCTCAAGGTCAGGAGTTTGAAACCAGCCTGAGCAAGAGCGAGACCCCGTCTCTACTAAAACAGAAAGAAATTAATTGGCCAACTAAAAGTATACAGAAAAAATTAGCCGGGCATGGTGGCGCATGCCTGTAGTCCCAGGCACTTGGGAGGCTGAGGCAGAAGGATTGCTTGAGCCCAGGAGTTTGAGGTTGCTGTGAGCTAGGTTGATGCCATGGCACTCTAGCCCAGGCAACAGAGTGAGACTCTGTCTCAAAAAAAAAAAAAAAAAAAAAGAACTGAGGTCTAGAAAGACCAAGGTAGGAAAGAAATTCTTCCATATGGAGACTAAAATGAAAGCACACTCAATAAAATAAAAAATAACATTAAATATCAAGATATTTCAGACTTTTCATTATTGCCTCTTTTTTAAAATGGTGGTCATTTTTCAGTTTTAGCTATTTTTCTAATTTTGGCTCTTAGGACTATCATGACCAATGAGGCCCATCCGTGAGGGCTGACAGACACAGGACTGGCTCAGTAAATGACAGACACAGGACTGGCTCAGTAAAGTTGTAATTGACAAGAGGTATGTATTAGTTTCCTATTGCTGCTGTAACAGATTGCCACAAATTTAGTGGTTTGAAACAACACAAATTCATTATTTTACAGTCTTCTAGGGTAGAAGTCTGAAGTATGTCTCACTTCAGACTTCTGAAATCAAGACACCTTCAAATCAAGGTGTTGGCAGGGCTGGTTTTCTGTGGAGGCTTCAGAGAACCCTTTTCCATGCCATTCTCAGCTTCTAGACCCCACCTACATTCCTTGACTCACAGCCCCTTCCTCTCCCTTCAAGGCCAGGAAAGTAGGGCCGAGTCCTTCTCTTGCTACCATCTCTGTTGATTCTCTTCTGCCTCCTTCTTCCACTTTTAAGGACCTTTGTGATTACATTGAATCCACTCCAATAACCCAGAATAATCTCCCTGTTTTAAAGTCAGTGGAGAAGCAACCTTAATTCCATCTACAACCTTACATTCTCTTTGCCAATGTAATGTAAACTCACAGGTTCTGAGGATCAGGGTGTGGATATCTTTGGGCAGTCATTATTTTGTCTACCACAAGGGCAAAGCTCAAAACGTCAACTCATCGGGCAGATTTTCTAGGGGCAATAGGCTTATTCCTCATCAGCCACATATTCAGAAAAATGATGGAAACCACATACGAATGCCCTACAGCCCCTGCCTGACTATTCTTGATAAATAGCCCACATTTGCTCATCTGGGAAGAGAACATCTCCTCTACTGAGCTTGCTGTGTACTGTCTGGCTAGGGGAGGGATACTGGAGAAAGAGTATAATAGTGTAACATAGGGTTTGTTTGCTGATTTTCTAAAAATATTTTTTAATATTTACATTTACAAGGGATCTTGGCTATCTATGTTGTCACTGAGGGACAGGGTGTGCATGAGCAGCTAAGAATAGGGGCTGGTCCCCAGCTATACACATGAGGAAGAAGCTGAGGCAGATGGTGGAAACCCGCATTCTTAGTTGGTGGGAGGGAGTTGAGTGGTTGGGAAATTATTTAGATTTTGACATGTGTCTCAATCACTACCTGTCCTGTGCACATTTGAATGTAGCAACACATGTGTAAGGTTGCCACACAATATGAAGGAGGGGCACTACTTTGCTCTAATGAATACATTCTGTATATTATTCCAAGACAATTGATATGTATTTAAAAGGTAAGGCAAAAATTATTTGATACCACCCCAGCACAAATAGATTCAGTCTACTTGCCTGATGTTTCACCTGAAGATTTGATGAATTTGGAACCTTAGAATGAAATACCACACAAACCACCTGACTTACAAGAAAAGTCTGCTGGACTCCAAAATAGAATCCAACAATTCCAGTAACGATGGCTGTTCTCTGTTCATGGAACAATGAGACCGGATGGATGTAATGCATCGTTTCCTGGCTTTAGTTTCTGAAACATATGATGTAAGCCCCTCCTCTGTAGAGGCCAGTTATGCAATGTCATGGCAGTTTTGAGACTCTGATTCAGATGTTGCCAGCTACAGTTGATATAAGTGGAAAATAGTCAGATAGAAGGAGCCCGCTTTATTTTTTATCTCAGAGAAGAGCAGCCTTTTACTTGGCTTAGTGGTCAATACAATTAACCAAGGAAATGCACTTGGCTCATACTGGCAGCTCTCATTTCTGAAATGCTGTGTCTAAGCTACTCTGTAGGAGCCCAAAGGAGATATCTCCTGCCTTAATACATAAAGCAGCATTGTTTTGCCAACGTGGAATATTAGGAGGCATGATTAGTATTGATAGAAGGTAATTCTTATGTAATATTTCTGTAGTTTGGGGCTTATGCATTGCATAAACTTTATATGGTTTTGTGCATGAACTTTATGAGTTAAAGAAAGACAGTGATTCAGAGAAGGGTGTGAAGGCGCTAAATTGCTCTGCTTATATGTGACACTAACCCTCACAAACTGGGAGTTGAGGATTCTAGATCCATTTTAAAGGCACTCCCTGATGTTCAGGCAGGATAGAGCTGGACATCTACAACTTAATAAAGGAAGGAATTGTTTGTTTGTTTTTTCAAGGTCTCACCTTAATAGCATTTTCTTCTTTCAGCTTTGAAAATTAGCTCTAAAAAGAGAGAACAACACTAGAGTCTTCAACAATGATAGAAAAGGAATGGTTTCGGCAGACTTCAAAGCTTCTTTTAAGAGGCTCTGAAACTTTGATTATCCACAAATTGTCACTTCAAGAAATGCTATAGAATGACTCAGAAATGTCTACCATTTCCAAAGCTACATACAACTTGACTTTAGACATCTAAGTAAAAGTAATCTTTTAATACTTGCCTTTGTCTTGTTTTGGTAAATCTTCTATTGCATTCAGCATCTCACTAATTGTTTCACTGACACTTTCGTAAATAGAGAGGCTGAAATTACAAAATAGCTGGAAGACTTTGGGAAGGTCCCAACTTTGCACAAGGTCCGCTTTTTGCGTTGGCTCTTTGGATAAAGCTGGAAAAAAGTAAGACTCAATTGAGTCTGTATCTGACATGAAATATGATTGAAAGGCCTGGTCAAATTCTTGCTGCATCTGTTTAAAGACATTAAAACTCCTGTTAAAGAGAGATTTCACATCCACAGTCAACTGGCTGAACACGTCCTCCATTTGGGTCAACTGCACATCTTCCTCAATGGACTTTTCACTGACGGGGAGATCTGCTTCATCATCTTCACGGAGAGGAAATAGAAATTGATATATCTTCCTAAAAAACTGTTCAATCTGTGGGGTGGGGGACAGAAATAAAATAAACATTTATTTTCCTTCTGGATCATTTCTTATTACAAATTTTAAAGTCAACTTACAGTAGTCATTCCAAATCAAGAACAATTCTAGGCACACTAAGAAAAGGTGATTAATTTTAAAATAATTTATTAACACTCTTGTACCTGGATTTGACTTTGAGGAAATAGGATCTGAAATTCCTCCTGGTTTATGTTTGCCCATCAATGGCCTGAAAAGGTCAAGTTTTCAATACTGCTGGCAAGCTGGTGACAGTTGGCATGCCATTGCCTATAAGGCACTGTGGACATTGCCTAAAAACTGTGAAGAGAGCTCTTGTTTTTTACCTCTTAGTTCTTTTTAAAAAAAATAATTTTTAGTGGGATGTCATTAGTGTCTTCATACTTTTCTCTTTCCCGTCTCATAAATTAGCCTATGGACAGGAAACACACCTACATTCAACTAGACGCACAACACAGCCTAATACGTTGCATACTGGCAGTGATCAAAGCCCTCCTTGGCTATAGTCAAAGGAATGAAGCTGTAATTGTAGAATGTCTGGAATCACTCAGTGGAAAAAGATATTCCAGCAGTCTCACCATGCTCTGCTTCATCTGTGTGGCACCTTGGTCTGGGCCGACCATAGTTGCCCTTATATAATAGTTATACAGACGTGTTGACTGTTATCAACTATTGAACATTACTGCCCCGTGCTTTTTAAAGAATTCTCCAAGAATTTTTAGAGGACTCATGCCTTTCTCAGAAAGTAATCTGGGTAGAGTACTTGTCTCTCCCTCTGCCAGCTTCTGGTTACTTGACTCCATCCACAAAAACAAAACTTTAAAGCCCCAAGAAAATTTCATAAGATCACACAAATGGCTCAGATGAGAATGGCCCCCAAATCTCTGGACTTCCAGCTGGTGCTCGTTCCACCACATTCTGGTGTATGAAAGATTGACAGTGGCTCTAAAAATAGAGCAGATGCAATGAACAGTGGAGGCAAATTGACTTGGCACATTCATTATCCTAGTGGTTGCTCTCTTTGTAATTGATTATGGTATTGCCAATCCAGGAGCATACACTATTTAGTGCCTGCTCTAATATGGAGAGTGAAATTCCACTAAATTCAGCTCACTTCTTGAATGGGGAGGGGAATTCAAGCCAATTGGAACCTTTTATGAGGCACAGTTCATCCTATTCAGGTCATCACTGTGTGTGATTCCCTCTGCCCAGAAGATACCCAAAGGGGACAAAAAAGAAAGCATGCCAGTCCTACAGGACATACATGGATAGGGCAAAAGGGGATATGAAAGGGTGTGTATGTCTGTATGCACATGTGTGTGCGTGCTTCATATAAGAGGGCAAGCACATTGAAGGAGAGATTCAGGAGGCAGAGAATGTCTTCAAATATTTGGCCTCCGGGGTAAAAAATTAAAGCAGACTGAAGTCAGAGACTGCAATGCTGTGATTCAAAATGCAATTCAATAAATGTTTATTGGATGCCTATAATGCTCAAATGAAGACAAATAAGATATGACCGCTGCCCTCAAAGAGCTTACAATCTAGTGGAAACATGTTCATGAATAACAAATACAAGGCAGAAAGTCAGGGTGTTTCTAAGAGAGATACATACAGTGTCATTAAAAGGAAGGATAAACACTGAATGGATGTTCTGACTTATAAATTGCATATTCACAGGTGATGGTACATATGCATTAGTGTCAGATGCTAGAATGAAAAATGCCAATTTTCTATTGGCCTATCTTTATTCTAAATATTAATATAAGTTGATAAAAAAAGTTAGCTGAAGTAGGTGCTTTAAGAACTATGAAATCTTGAGCTCTATTTTTCTCTTACCGTATTTTTCAAAGAGGACCTACTAGGTTGGCAGGTTGTATGAAATCTCATGCAGTTACTTTCCAGGCAAGACCTGCATTCATCCCAGGAATCCGCCAAAGACACCTGGCATAGCCTCTCTTCTTCTTCCAGATGTTCTTGAACTTCATTCATAAGTTTCAAGGCCTCCTAATTAAAAGTAGAAACAAAAGTCCTATTTCCATCTCATGATTCTATGCATACTTAATTTATTTGACCCTTTGAAATGTGTATATTCTAAAGTATTTCTTCAGTCTTTCTCCTTCAGATCCCTGGCAGCTGACAGATCTCTAATGCTTTCTGTTTGATTAAGAGCACTGACTGATCCCTATGCAAGACTGCAAATCTTATTCATCTGTTCATTCTTTCAACAAGTATTTATTGAGTGTTTGCTATGTGACAGACCGTAAACTAGTTGTGGGTGAGCCCACAGTGAAGACACCATCCCTATCTGGGGAACAACTGTGATTTGTTTGTTGACTTGTCTGTCTTCATGTCTAGTTCATGGGAGATTGGAAGTTGGCCTTTGAAGTTCATAAAGCTGATGCATTTTATTTCTTTCATTTATGTTGACTTGAATTGTTATATGTTCTTAAATATCACAAGAAAGTGCAATTCTTGTACCTCAAATCAAATTTTCCCATTAAGTTACATTCCAATTACAGAGATGCCATCTTTGGACCATCTTCATTTTTCTTGTCCATGTTCCAAGCACTCTGCCTTTGGGTGCTTGCTGAACTCGGCCAGGTCCTGCTGGGGTGGGAAGGAACCCAGCAGCAGTGGCGCCTGTCCCTGTGGGCCTCCACCCTCTCCTGGAGTTCCCCACAGGCCGGCACCATGACACAATGGGCCTTTCTTCTTGTACCCCTGCCTGATCCCTGGTCTCCCTGCGAGTGTGGACTTCTGAAGCCCGGCCCCTTCTGTGTCAGAGATATGGTTCAAGAGAATGAGGGGTAGAATGGATCCGTCCATAAAGAGCTAGCCTCAGAGCTAAAGGTGACTGCTTTAAATAAAAAGGAATGTGGGTGAAGAGTTTATGTACTTAAAATCAATTTATTATGCATTTTTACCCAAAGGAAAAGAAAAAAAATCACCCTTACCTGGCATATTAAGCCCCCAAAATAACCCAGGCACTGACAATCTTCTCTGCCTGGCTGGGATTTTTCAGGTGTCCTCATTGTAGAGTTTAATTAAAAGTAGAAACAAAAGTCCTATTTCCAGCAAAGCCAGATAGCATTTGCTATGGACCACATGAGAAAACTGGCAGGGCCTTAGTCTGCCAAAATGCATACTGTGACCCAGACAGGATTGTGTGTTTTTATGTGTATGTGTGTCCTTGAGCTTTGAAGAACAATTTTGCAATCCTACATCTTCTTAAGAATGGTGATTTCACCATGACTGGCAGCAATGCCTCCGGGATTTTCTCAATCAGTCCCAATTCTAAATATTATGCTCATTGTCCTCATAAATCAAAATCCTAATGTTCCCAATTCCAAGCTACACTGTGTACCCTTCAGCAAATTACTTAGTATCATTAAGCCTCAGTCTCCTCATTTGCAAGTAGGAATAATAGGACCTACTTCTCAAGGTTTTTACATCAAAGATGATGAACAAGCAAGGCAGGCACCCAGCACATTGTTATAATTAGTATGCTCACACTTCCTTCCACTCATCCTGCAGAAGCATAACAGAAACCACTTACCAAGTCACATGTCCCAAGTTTTGGAAATAAAATGTTGCCATGGAGGTAGTAGGTCTCTGGTTTAAGAATGTCGTCTCCATTCCTTCCATTTCCTGCTAAATATTCCAACTACTGACAGAGCCCAAGCTTGGAACTCTATTCCTATAGTTTACAGTTTATCAAAAGTACTATATAAACCCGGTGTGGAGGCAAATCACCCTAAGCTACTCTAGGGCTTCCTACTTTAGGAAGAGTAAGTTTCAGATGTCTTCACTTAAACGGTAACAGGGAGGGGTGAGGGAGGGTACAGTGAGGACTCTGGGTCTCCCGAGGATGGGTGGAGCCCAGGACCGGGAGGCATGGTGGTGCCAACACCCTGTTTGCCAACTCATAATTTGTCTAAACTGACCTTTATTCTAGGTTTAAAGTAATTTTAGGGAGGGAGACTCAGGGATAAACAGGTTTTTTTAAAAAAATTAACTTTCTAATTGTCCTAAACTTAACAGTATAATTCAATGAATTTTTATACAATAAGTAGGTTTTTAAGAATAAATAAAAATTCTACTAGTTCCTGGGATTCTTCAGAGTTAGAACGGACCCAACATTTGTTTACTTGACCTGCCCGAACTGGAATCTTCTTTCTATCGTTCCATACCCTATTTCCCTTGCCAGAGGCTCAGGAAACTGAGAAAAACAGAAAGTCGTGGTCTGCTGACTTTCTCCCGGTTCGTTGGTTACAGTATTGCAGTAGCATGTTAATTAACATCTCACACTCCAGTTTTCTTGGCTGTAAAATGAAAGTAACAGCTTACCCAGATGTTCAAAGCTTTCCGTGTGATAATGTGTTGTGTAAAGGGTCTATTAGTGATATCTAGTGTCATAATTCCCAGATGGCCATGTTCACAAGCCCACCAGGGGAGAACCCAGCTGGAGGGGCTTCCACATTTTTCTGATGAGGAGCTATTTTAGATTTCCTCAAAATCTTTTGATTGCTGCCAAAAGGGCGGATGGCTTGCAGCTGCTGGTCAGGCAATCTCAATCTCCTTTTCTTGCCAGGAACCCTGCCTGACCCGGTGGTAGGTGTGGCTGCAACCTCAACCGGTCTGGTGACAGGCTGACACACCAGTTACATAATGGACTCCCAGAGGCCACGATGTGCAGAAATAAAGTGATGCGAGCAGCCATCTAGAATTTGATGATCCCCAGCTTTAGGTCTATAGGCATAGGTAGGAAATATTAGAACTTCTACTTATGTTTTTTTTTTTAAACTAAAAAATTGGCTGAGGGATCAATGGGGCATTGTTTAATCTGTACAGATTCAGTTTTTCACATGATGCAAAGAATTCTGGAGATTGGTTGTATGACATTGTCAATGTATTGAACACTACTGAATGGTCCACTTAAAATGGTTAAAATGGTAAATTTTATGTGTATTTTACCACAATTTAACATTATTAAAAAAATAAAATAAATAAAAAGTAATTTACTCATAACACTAAAATTTAAAGCATTTTCCAAATTACGTTTGTGATGGCTTTTATTTCCTCTTTAAGGGTAATGTTGGAAAATAACCTTTTAACAAAATTTAATTGTTTTGAGTGTTAATTGTTAATGTTATTAAACTAAAAGCTATGCAATGTCTACAGTTTAGAAAGTTACTGAACTTCATACGAATAAGAATATTCATAAGAATAATTTTTAATATCTATCCAAGGACATTTAATACGTATTCTCCCTTGGTAAAATACATAGTTTGGGCTAATGCTATTAAGCAAAGTTATTTGAACTTTTAAAAATGGATTAGGCTGATGTATTATTTAATTTACACTGCTATTCTCTTGAGGTGCTTATGTTAGACATTGCCTGTGGCTGACTGCACGTGGGGACTTTGGGGAAGAGAGGCCCCTTCCACATTCCAGAAGCATTCATTGGCCACGGCTCCCTCTCTGGTCACTCGAAGCCAATTGCGATGAATTGCCGTTTAAAAGGACTCAGGTGGACTGATGGATTTTATTATCTAGTTTTAACCAACCTTCACTAAATAGACAGAGGCTTTAAAAGATTCTTGACAAAAAAAAAAAAAAAGACCCAGCAGATTAAAAAAAATGAATAATTTAAGCTCAAGTGGACAAAATACAAATGGCAGAGCTGATGGTTGGTCATGAGCTCTTCACGTGCCATGTGACAAAGTAGAACTATGATGATCTAATCAGATTTGGCAAGTTGGTTAAAAGTTTCAGAATGTCTAGAATATTATTTGAAATATGGATTTACATCCATCCTAACAATGAATCTCACCCCAAATGTCCATTGTGCTTTGAAATATTAATAGCAATTCATGTATCTAGTTTATAAATAAATTAATATGCATATAGTTAGGAATGAGTGCTAACAATTTTTTTTTCATAATAGGGTTGACATATCAAAAACTTTGAAGACCACTAATCCAGCCAAAAACTCCCTGAATGCTTCTGACTCAATATCCTAACTCAGAAAGGATTAAGAATAAAGTATGTTTGAGAAAACAGCGCTTCTCAGAGATGAATTCCCCAAATTCCTGGGTTTGGAGCCCTGCAAAGGCCTATTCTACAAGGAACATGGTCCTTTGAAGAAATCTGAAGTTTCTTCAGACTTTTTCTCTAATAAAAGCAGCTCTCCAGAAAATATGTTATTAGGAAAAATAAGTAATTTGTCAATTGCACTAACAAGTGCAGTATTTATGGTCCAGATCTGTTTAAGAATAGATATTATTTCTAATTACTGTACCTGCTTTTCTGCTTTGCATTTCTTCAGGGTTTTCATTAGGTGGGTGTGTTCCTCCTCTTTTTTTTCCATCATGATTTTCATCTGTTTAATACCAATCAAGGCCTTCTTCACCTCTTCGTCCACGTCTATCTCTCCAGCCTCAGAAAAACCTGAAAGACACATTGCAGTTTTTTCTTTGAGACCGGACCGTATTACAGAACAACGAGTTCACCAATCTTTCATGTCCCCTAAATAGAGGCTTAATTGTTCTTTCATAGCCTCATACTCTGAAAGCAGATCGTAATGAATTAGCTGTCAGCTGCCACGTGGACAATCCCTTCTGTTCCTCACTCGTGAGCTCCCAGATGAGTCAGAGTTCACTTAACCTCATCCTTGTCATTTTCCTTTGGCCCTGTTTTCATTTATCCATTTTTTTCTTTACACTTAAGTGTGTTTATATTAGAGAAAATTTTTAATTTTCTTCACAATTTATTATAAATGCCCAGCTGGGGATCTCACACACAGTGAATAATTTCTCTTTCTTTCAGTTTCAATTACCTTCCAAGGAGGAATCCAACCTAGAAAGTACCTCACATAATATGAAATGCCGTAATAACCTAGTGGGTGTCTCTCATACACCTTTTTTTTTTTTTTTTTTAAGAGCCAGGATCTGGCTCTGTTAGCCAGGCTGGAGTGCAGTAACAGGAGCATAGCTCCCTGTAATCTTGAACTCCTGGGCTCAAGTGATCCTCCCGCTTCAGCCTCTGGAGTAGCTGGGACTGCAGGTGTGTGCCACTATGCCCAGCTAATTTTTAAATTTTTTGTTGAGACAGGGGTCTCATTATAGTGCCCAGGCTGGTCTGGAACTCCTGGGCTCAAATGATCCTCCTGCCTTATCCTCCCAAAGTGCTAGGATTACAGGTGTGAGCCAGCATGCCTAGCCCTTATACACCTTAATAAAAAATTCATTGTCATTCTCACTTCACAATAGCCAATGTGGCCTCCTAAGGAGCTTACTCTTGCCTCTGGATTTAATTATAGACCCCAAGTGAGCTATATTTTAGCTAATTTTTTTTTAATTTTAGGAGATCTATTGTACAGCATGGTGATTATAGTAAAAACAATGCATTATATACTTGAAAATTGCTGAGAGTATAGATTTTAAATGTTCTCACTACAAAAAATAAATATATGTGATAATGGTTATGTTAATGAGATTAATTTAGTCATTTGACAATATATACATATAGCAAAAAATCATATTATACACCATAAATATACACCAAAAACAAAACAAAATAACTTATTCTCTAGGCATCTGAAAATGATCTTCCATTCACAGGTCTGGGATTTTCATTCATTTCTGAGTTCCATACATTTGGCAAATCAGCTTTAGTCACACATCTACCAATTTTTCCCCCACTAGATAATTGTCTTTGGAAATAGATCCTGTTGGTTACACTGTTGATTTAGATAACTGTCAAATATGAAATATAAAACTTAGGTAGTTCTCCCATAC
>CAUYRT010033485.1:0-69797 GCA_963574885.1 Lepilemur ruficaudatus | reverse complement strand
GAGATGTCACCTTACCCCTGTTCGAATGGCTTCTGTTAAAAAATCCAAAAATAATACATGCTGGCATGAATGCAGAGAGAAAAGAATGCTTCTACACTGTTGATCGGACTGCAAATTCGTACAACTTCTATGGAAAATAGTATGGAGATCCCTCAAAGATCTAAAAGTAGACCTTACATTTTATCCAGCAATCCCACTCCTGGGTATTTACCTAAAGGAAAATAAGTCATTTTATCAAAAAGACACCTGCACTCAAATGTTTATTACAGCACAATTCACAATTGCAAAGATATGAAATCAAGCCAAATTCCCATCAATTTATGAGTGGATTAATAAGATGTGATATATGTATATCATGGAATATTACTCACCCATGAAAATGGATGACTTAATTTCTTTTGCAAAAATTTCAATGGAACTGCAGACCATTATTCTAAGTAAAGTATCTAAAGAATGGAAAAATAAACACCACATTTAGTCACTATTAAATTGGAACTAACCAATGAGTACACATATGCATGGAGGGAAGTATAACTCAATGAAAATCAAACAGGGGGGAAGGGGGAGCCAGGGACGGGCAATAACCTACTTAATGTGTGTACAATTAACACTATTTGGGTGAAGGCACACTTTTAACCTTGACTCAAGAATTATAAAAGTGATCCATATAACCAAAAATATTTGTACTTCTAATACTTTGGAATAATATTTTTAAAAAGATCTGTGAAATGGTAAGTTCTATTCAAATGGAAAACATAGTTGCCTAATGGTTAATATTTAATATTTGTTAATATTAGCAGCTAATGTTCTTTTGTAATAAATTGCTAATCCTGTAGAAAATATAACTTTTCTCATTTTAAATTTAATTTTTCAAAAAAACCCCAAATGATAAAGATATTAATGAGGCCATATTTTTCACAGTTCTCTTTTCTACACCCCAAGCTGCTTGTGTATACTTTTCTTAATGATTTATTGTTAATCTGATATATAAATAAAAATAATCTGCATCAATTACTTAAAATTGTCTATTCACTATTTTGTAAAGCTATCAGGCTTTAAAAACTAATCTCTTTCCAAGGCTGGTTTTAATCCTTAAAGGAGTAAGTTCCTTTCCTTCTCTGAACCTTTAAATCTGTAGAAGAAATAAACGGAACCAAAACTAAACAGTGATATGAAGTAAATTCATCATAGATGTTAAAGATTAACTAAGCGGATAGCACATAAGACTTAAGCAATTTTCCTTTTAGAATCTTAATTGCTCTAGTGAGTCTAATATGTTGTACCCAGCTCTCAAACTATTCCCTAGGAACTAGCATGAAGCACATGGACTACTACCAAGTGATCTGGTTCATCATGCTGGTATTTAAATATTTGGAAGGACATTCGGGAATGGTGGTTATAAGAATTTCCTTACTTTCAGATGTGCTATGCAATTGTTCACCAATTAGTGGTCTCATTCCAGAGTTCACTGTAAATATCTTTTTCCCTAAGATACAGATAGCTTTAAGTGATTTTTCTCTGCATGAAATGGCTAATAATTTACTACAGTACTTTGAGGTATGTATTTATAGATCAATGAAAAGAAGCAAATATCTGTCCCATTACCAAATATATCTCACAATTACAAAGTACCATTAATTCTCAAATGTGCTTATTTGAGCACTATCCCTTTTTAGAATTCTCTTGCTGGCACTGAAATATCATTGGGAAGTGACACATGTTTAGAAAATTGTAACAATTGGCTCAAGTCCAGATACATCTTAATAGACTATAGCAAACAGACAAAAAGTTAGTCACTGTATGTTTTTTTAAATCACTGTGCTATAGGTGACTTTATATGTTGCATTGTTAATGATAAGAGTATCCATCAATATAATCAAAATAACATTTAACCTTCCCACCGTTTTCTAATCTTCTTACCCTAGAAATGAGATAATTATTTTTGAGGTAGAACCAATGAATTTTAGCTCCAGAAGGATAAGAAACAAAACGGAAAATAATTTTCAAATTAGATATTGGTTCTTGTTGAGTTCCTATTTTCTCACCCATGAAATGAGAATGATAATACCTACCTCTTATTCTTACTTTTTGATTGAATGAACAAATACATGTAAAATGACCTCTCTAGTACATGATACATAAAAGAGGCTAAAGTTAGTAGCTGTTTTCTGTGTTTGTTGGAGAGTCTAAAAATAAATAAATAAATAAATAAAATCAGTAGCTGATATTTTTATTATTAAATTATTATCACTTCCTGGTGAAAATACATACCCAAATTACTTATTGGATGATTCTCTGAAACTGATGAATATTTTGACTATTTTTAGAAAGTTTTCATAGGAAGTTATATTTTTAATTGGTTTACTGTTGACAGTTGATGGGTTTTAAGCAATGGCGTGCTGGTAAACTGGTTCTCTAAAAAGAAAAAGGTCTTATTTATAGTATCCACAGATTTCTGTGATCTAAATACTCCCACTACAGCCAATTTCAAGCTACCCATTCCTTGCCATTGAATCAAAAATTGGAATGATGTGTGTAAAATAGGCTCTCCTGAGTTGGTACAAACTGGCTGTAGCACATGCCTAGTTCTAAGTCAATTCGATGATAGCCAATTATTGGAATCACCAACTCAATAAATGATAAACTCAGCAATGACCACCTTATCAAATGACAACTGTCAAATAACCAGTTTACAAAATGAACAAATTTGTGAAAAGCTAACTTGCAGAAAAATAATGTGTCATATGATGAGTCCCCAAGTGACCTTAGTTAGTAAAACATCAAATACTTTAAAGACTAACTAAGTCAATTTCTTTATCCATTGTGCCTTCAGAGGCAGGCAAATGCAGGGACAGAACAAAAGCTTACAAATATAAAGAAAGATAGGCATTGTACATGTAAGACAATTCATTTGAATATAAAATTTTCTGACTGGAATATATAGATAGCATCGTGACTCGTATCAGACCAAATTAGACTAAGAATTGTGCAGCTAAAATGGTTAAAGGCAATGAATAATCAAATTTTGAAAAAAATCCTAATCGGTTTGGCAATTTTTTCATTTGCTATTTTAATCAACAAGCAGATTGACTTGCCAGTGAATTGGCTTTCCTTAAATTGATTCCTACTATCTTTATGTGCTTTGCACCTGAAAATCCTGAAACACAGAGAGACTATATAATAGCAGTGAATTTAGTTATTGGGGTCTTGTTATGAAATTCCAGACATTTTTAAAGGCCTATTGTCAAATCATGTGGATGTTTAATTATTTTTAAATGTAACTCTCTACACTAGATGTAGGAAAGCTGAAGAAATATAGTATCTGAATCCAATGGTTTTGCAATTGTACTTAGAATCATCTAAGCCAATGCATGATTTAAATTATATAACTCATCAGTTAGTGCATGATTTAACTTACATAATTCACTCTGAACAAAATTATTAAATATCTACTTTGTCTTGGTTCCATCTCTCCCCAACTACCCTATCAGTCACCATTTGTAGCTTTTCTGACTGTACCCCAGATAACGCAGATATATTCCCTCATCTACTTTCAAGCATGCACACACTCAGTCATTCAGTCCCTATAGACTCTGTCTTCTTTTGCTTTAGCCTAACTAGTCTCATGAAATGGCACTTTTAGAAAGTATGTTAGAAGCGTACATATTGAGATATGAAAGTGATCTTGCCTGTTGTTTAGATTTATATTGAATTTTATTGATGGGAAAACTAAATTCTAAAGAGGTAAAGTGATTTACTGAAAGTCACATGGAAGTAAGTTTACTTAAGAGAATTTTACTTGAGTAGAATATGTATGGCTACAATTTATTTGTAATTCCTTCCATCAAAAGGTGAACTCTACTTCTTCATCCCCTTGAGCTCAGCCTGGCTTTATGACTTGGTTTGACCAATAGAATGTAGCAGAAGTCATGTTGAATAAGTTCCAGAGACGGGACCTCAAAGACCTTACAGCTTCTACTTTTGCCCTCATGGAATGCTGTTCCAAGACCATCAGGGAAGAAAGTCATTCTATCCTACTGGAGGATGGGAGGTCACATGAAGGAGAAGCAAGGCCAGCACCAACTACCCAACACATGAGTGGAGACGTCGGTACATTCCAGACCAACCTATCCTCTAGCTGAATGAAGTAGCATGGAATAAGCCCTGGGGGATGTGCAAAAGAACCATCTGATTAACCTACAGAGTTGAGATAATTAGTAGATTATTTTTTGTTTTAGTCACTGAGTTTTGAGGCAGTGTATTACATAGTAGTTACTTGATTTCAAATAAAGAGCATTTCAAGTGGCCTACAAAAATGCATTCATTACAGAAAAGTTGATAAAGGGCTACAAAAATACAGTTAGATAGAGGAATAAGTTCTAGTATTTGAGAGTAGGGAAATTATAGTTAACAACAATTTATTGTATATTTCAAAATAGCTAGAAGAGAAGAATTGTATTAGTCCCTACACAAAGACAAGATATATGCTTGAAGTGATGGATATTACAATTACCCTGATTTAATCATTACACATTATATACAGCTATTGAAATATTACATATACTCCTAAAATATGTACAACTATTATATATCAACAAAAATACCAAAAAAAGCAAAAATAATACTTTAAGATATCAAGATGCAAAGAAAAGTGAAGGTAGTGCAAATAATATGGCCACACGTAGAAAAAAATAGATTGATATCTTGACATATGGTTTACAATGTCCACAGACCAGCCAGCTACACCTGAAAGGTACCATTTCATGAAGAAGGGACACTGCTGTCTCATGAGTGTTGGAATGGGTCTCTTAAATTTCTACATGCTTTGTAAGAAGGAGATACTTACTACATTTGTTCTAGACTATTTTTTTTTGGATTATCTTTTTAAGGATATGAATACAGTGAAATCTTTGGAAAATAGAAATAGTGTCCTATTAGGAGCAAAGGGCAGGCATACTAACTATAAATATAAAATATTCATGTTTCCCAAATTCAAGTTTCCTCTCCTGCAACACAACCCACTGTGTATGCAAGAGTCATCTGCTCCTCTTTACAAGGCCCAGAAGGAATTGAGTTTGGGGGGAACCAATGCCAACCATACTGGCGATCATGCTGCTTGGTATGTTGTAAGTAATGCAGTCATTTGTCTCTGACCCAGGAGTCTCATGTCATCCACCAGCAGCCATGAAATTTCGCCAGGCTAACTTGATAGCTTGCAAGAATGAAAAAAATTCTCAAACCCTTTAGAGTTTTTACAATGAGGTTTTTCACAATATATCTATAACAAACACCAAAGTTATTTGTTTGTCTTAGAAAATGTATTTATGCATCATCCATTATTAAGCAAGGGGGGAAAAACATAGATCACTTGACCCCAAAGTCAGTACTCTTTCATCATACACAGTAGAAAATTTTATAAGTCCTCAACAAAATATTAATAATTGGTAAGTTGTATTCATTATTCCTTTCAAAAGGGAAAATACTTTAATCAAAATAATAAACAGCCTGTGGATAACTGCAGGATTAATCATATAAATAGAAACAATTTTGTGATAGAAATTTCTGATTCCCCCTTAATTCCTGTGATTCAGCCAACTGATTATTCTAGCTGAAATATGGTATAAAAGAAAGAGCTAGGCTTTGAAGTTAGGAAGACCTGGATGTATTAGTGATTCTTTAGCTTCTAAGTTGTACAACTTTGGACATGTGATATAGTTTTATTAGCTTCTATTTCTTTATCTGCAAAATGGTACTAAATTGTTCAAATGTAATGACACTCATCAGGATTTTGAGGATTAGAAAATTTGATATTTAAATTCTGCATATTCAAACAACTCAATAAATGATAGCCTCTATTATCACTTCATGAATAGTTATTTCTGGTTCATTTCCTATGAATTTAAAGAGACCCATGGCTTCTAGTTTGTCTCAGCTTCTGTCAAGGGGGAGTTCATGGGACAACATGATTGTGGAGTCACAAAATGACTTTGTGATTAAAACGTAAGCTCCATGAGGAAATGGAAGTTGTGACTTTCACTGCTCTACCCACAGTCCTTAGAATAATGCCTAGCATTGATGATGCTCAGCAAATATTTGCTATATAAATTAATAGATAAATTGACATGAAAACTTTCAAAGTTAAATCCAGAAATTCCATGAGCACAAACAGGAGAGAGGATTCAAATTCACCTATGATAGGTATTAGTGAATCTGTGTCCCTTATGAGTACCATGATAGCTCAGGTTGCCTTGGAGCACAAGAATGTTCCAAATTACCTCTAGGGCAAAATGCTTGCAGAGAAACGGAACTGACTGGACTGAAATGGGGAATGCAGCAGCAGAAAGAGGGAAAGAACCTTTCTGTAAATAATATTTGCCAAAGACCTGAGTTATTTATCCATAGTGATTTAAAATTCATACTTTTTTAACAATAGGAAAATGAATAACATTTTTGGTTACTTTAAAAGTAATCTAATATTATTTGTTAAAAAAATAGAGGTCCTTAATTAAGAAAAATATAAGAGGACAATAAGAATCACAAACTCCTTCACCCGATATAATGATTATTGAAAACTACAGAATTTTAAAGCTAGGAATGCTCATCAACTCAAAATTCTCTTTTTACAAAAAAAAAGAAGCCTAGAGAGGCTGTCAATTTTACAAAGTCATATTCCAGTTCACTAGTCCATATATTGATGACTGAAAAAAGAAATGAAAGAAATTCCACCTATCAGAAATGTATCACCCATGGCCGGGTGAAGTGGCTCACACCTGTAATCCTAGCATTCTGGGAGGCTGAGGCGGATGGATCACTCAAGATCAGGAGTTTGAAACCAGCCTGAGCAAGAGCGAGACCCCGTCTCTACTAAAAATAGAAAGAAATTAATTAGCCAACTAAAAATACATAGAAAAAAACTAGCCGAGTATGGAGGTGGATGCCTGTAGTCCCAGCTACTCGGGAGGCTGAGGCAGGAGGATCACCTGAGCCCAGGAGTTGAGGGTGCTGTGAGGTAGGCTGACACCACAGCATTCTAACCCAGGCAGCAGAGTGAGACTCTGTCTCAAAAAAAAAAAAAAAAAGAAAGAAACGCATTACCCACTACTGCCTGTGGCCTTCCTGCTTGTCTGCTAATTAGCTAACATCCATCCAAATCCATGTAGGCCAAAAGCATTTTCCAGAGCTGAGAGTTCCAATATCAAAGTTAAAAATAACCTTTATAGAATCATCACACGAGAGCAACAAACACCCCACATTTGGCACCTTTCAGAGAAAGAAGCTTCTATTCTCTGAGGAATTCCAGCTCTTTGCTACAGCACAGATATGTCATGCCAGATGAAATCCATCACAATGAATAGTGGGGAAAAAAGAAAACCTGGAAACAATTTCTTTTTTCCCATATAATGAAGAAAAATTAGAATCAGCTAGTCCTTAAATGTATTTAGCTTGGACTCAGTCATCAGATTTGGAAAGCGGTGTTTGAAATCACGTTGCCTCAGCTCCCAGATGATTCATCAGGGTTTGTTGACTAGGTATCTGGCAAATACTCCAGACCATTGCTACTGGCATGCATGTCTAACAGATGTTAAAAATGAAAAGCTGACAGTTTTTATAGTATAATTAAATCTCTCCTTATTTCTCAAGTGCTATTTAATTTAATTTTAATCAAAAGTAATAACCATCCATAATGGCTATAATAGTGACATTCATGTTCTATGTGACGCATTACCTATTATGCTTTAGGAAGAAGTCTTACAATAGGAAAGTCTCTCGCTAACGTTTATTTAATACTTTGGAAACATTTAGAAGCAATAAAGTTACTCAAGAAAGGTAAAGCTTCAGGTGGCCTCATAAAGTGCTGAAAAGCTATGTGGTCAATGCTCTAATCTGGTGTTCTTTGCCCTTTTCCCACCTTTGTAATTGAAGTGGGAGGAAACTTTTTCTTAGAAGGGTGATATCATGAATATACATGCCAGAAAGAAGTGGTTTTTATTCACTGATGCAAGTAACTGGACAGATGATCAATCCAAGGCACTGACTAATATAAAAGGCACTGTGTTTAATTCACAAATATTTATTCCACTGGCTTATGTATAATGGAATCACGCATTTAAGGGCCAGAAGTGACATTAGAGAGGAGCTGGTCGAGTATAGAAATTTCACCAATAAGAAAGGTAAAATCCAACTAGCAGGTGTGATTTGCCCAAGTACCCATGACTGGTGAATTGAAAATCAGAACCAGAACCCAGTTTTCATAATTCTAAATCCAGTAGCTGTTACAAACACATTGCCTTTTCATTAATAATGCCTTATCAAAACATCACATGTACCCCATAAATATATGCAACCATTATGAACCCATAATAATTAAAAATAAAAAATTTAAAACATTCTTGAAATAGGTGAAATTAGAAAAACAATGTTCTGCTAAAAATCAGACTTATTAAAGTTTTAAAACAGTAGTTCAGAACTATGTTATACTTTCCTATGTAAAACTTTCTAATTACCATTTCATTTGAAGTAGAAACCTTATCTCCATTTAAATATGTTTTTATATGTTTTTGAACTGGCTCATAACTTTATTGGAGTTACCACAGGGATTAGCATAGTGTTCATATTTTAAGCTCAACTTATATATTTTAACACTAAATTACACCTAACTCTGGGTAGTTTGATTTATTTTAACATCCTGGCATGGAAGCTGTTAAACTGGAGGCAGATATTGTTTAACGTTTGGGTAATAACTAAGTTTCATATAATAAACTGTGGTGCTCTAGGTCTGCAGTTCCCCAGCACCCTCCCCCCTGTCTATGGAAAAGTTGTCTTCCATGAGACTTAGGAAGAGGGGGGCACACAGCAGGAGGTAAGCGGCAGGTGAGCAAGCATATTTACAGCCACTCCCCATCACCCGCATCACTGCTTGAGCTCCACCTCCCCCGCCCCTTCCCTGGGTCTGTGGAAAAACTGTCTTCCATGAAACAGGCCTTCCAGAGAAAGAGAAAGGCCCCTGGTGCCAAAAGGGTTGGGGACCGCTGCTCTAGGTGGCTTTTTATTGGTTGACTATAATGAAAACCCCATTTAGGACAAATGTCAACATGGCTAGGAAACGTTACATGAGTCACTCTTGAGCAAAAATCTGACGTGAAATGGAGCCCAAAATGGAAGTTGAGCAAGATGCACCATAGTTTTGAATCTAGTGGTCAGAATGTGAGATTTCGGAGACTCTGGGAGAAAGGAAAGCCATTGTAAAGTGTCTAGACGTGCTAGAGTGGTGAGTCTGCACTTTGGGAGAAGCACAACTCAAGTATCTGAAAACTGCAACATGCCACCCTCTGGGTCAAAGGTGATACCTGGAGTAGGTTCATTTCACACGCCTCCCAAGAGAATGGAGCCTAAATCCAGCACCTTAGACCACTCGGCCACACTACCTTCCCTAGGTTCATTTCAAATGGAACTGTTCCATATCGGAGGTTCTCACTGAGAATAGGTTAAGTAGTGGTGGAAGAAACATTAGGTAGTGGGTATGTGGGACAATTTTGTACAGCATTTTTATTTGAATAGGCAAAAAAATATCACAAACCAGGACCTAAGATGAAACTGGGCAACCCTTTGAATGATTGGCAAGAGAAAGCTTAGAGCTATTTTTAAGCCAAAAACATATTATCTTGAATGCAACAATTGGGCCTGGATGAAAGAATGTCAACCCTTGAAAGAAAGGATTGGGACACTTACTAATTCACTTGTGATTTATTGTGGGGAAATTATAATAATGGAAATAAGTAATATGCTATTATTAATGCTATAGTAAACATAATATGATAGAGAAAACAAAATAAGGAAGTCAGGAAAAAAAAGTCATTCACGAGCACCATTAATAAAGATTTGCAGTTTTAGAAAGTCTGGGAATGTTGAATATTTATCAAAAAGTTATCCAGAATAAGAATTTGAAAGGGAGAATTAAAGATATCAGGCTTAAGTAGTAGAAATATATGAAGTTGTTTTAGTAAATTCATGAGAAACCATACTGGTCAGCTAAGACTAAAATATAAGAAATAAAAATGAAAAAATTTAAATCATAGATACCAATGCACACACACACACACACACACACACACACACACACATACACACACAAACAGGCAGAACAAGAGTGTCTGTACCCCTGTGACTCTAAACTGAGATGAGTAAAGTGCACAACAGCTGTCCAACCAAGTAGAGTTAACATCTCAGGTAAACTGCACTGCGTCAATATACTGCTATTTGTATAGCTAGTCGATACCCAGATTATGATAATAATATAAAGGTAAAATTCTGTGTTAACAGACTAAAGCTAAAATACAAGGAAGAAATGCCAAAGGTATAGCTAGCTTTTCCTTAGGGGATGATCCTGGAAGAAATTTAAAAGGGTGGGACCACAAGTTGATAATCACCAAGAAGAAGAAATTTATGTTGAAAGAAAAGGATTAAATTAATTCTATATTCCTGAGAAAGCTTCTGGTACTAGAGTTTTTTTTTCATTCACTTTGTCTACTAATTTTTCAAATTTGTGTGATTTACAATTTATAATTTATACTTGTAAACTAAGCATTTATTTGCTTGATGGCTTATAGTATAGAAAAAATAAAAAATAAAAAAATATTGTTTCTGATCTTTAAAAAAAATAACTAAAAATAAAGTTCATGTACGTCAACATCCATTTTCCTTGGTAGTGGTGCCATTCATAAAGAAACTCCAGGATTGTAAAATGGAGGAAGCTTTTTCTCTGGATGGCTTGTGAAAACTGACTTGAGATTAGAGTTATCAAGGCAGCTCAAAACTTTGGCTGTTTTTCATGTTCTTTTACCAAGGAGGGTTTGCCTTCACATAGAGGACGTATGAGAGCAGAATAAGGAGTAAATGTTGGAATTTTAATACACTTAGATAATGATAATATGAGAAATAGTTAAACAGAATAATGGTATATGAGGATTATGAGATATGCCACATATGAAAAAATGATAAAATATTGCTGTCATAACACATAATATGAGGAAAAAATAGAAGTTTTTTTTTTAACACTGACTATATTAGTTTGTATTGCTGCATAACAAATCACGCCAACATTTACTTACCTAATAAACATTTGTTATTTCATAGTTTCTGTGGGTCAGGAGTCTTGGCATGGCTTAGCTGGCTGGTTCTGGTTGAAGGTTTCTCATGAGGTTGCAGTCAGAAAATAGGCGAGTCTTCAATCTCAACTGAAGGCTCATCTGGATTTGTTGTAGATGGAGTTTCTGAGCTCACTCATGATTCTGAGCAGGCCTCAGTCTTTTGCTGCATGGATCTCTTCATAGAGCTGCCTCATAATATGACGTATAGCTCCTGCCAGAGTGACAGTCACCAGACAGCATCCAAGATGGCAATCGTAGTCTTCTGTAGCCTCATCTCAGAAGTGACATCACATCACTCCTATTTTCTCTATTCTATTTTTTTAGAAGTGAGACATAATTTAATTCTCACTAAAACCTTATGTGGTAAATATATCCTTGTCCCCATTTTGTAGATGGGGAAATCAAAGTCCAAAATGTTCACGTAAATGTACCAAGGATGCGTGGATGGTGAGTAGCAAAACCATGACTCAAATTCAGGCAGTTAGCTGCAGAGCTTGTGGCTTGATTATCACATTACACAGTGTTTCAGTATCATCCTGCTCAAAATGCACCCAGATGCTGATAGTGGTATTTACGATGATATGAAAAGGCAATAGCAATTTACTCAAGCGTTAATTAAAACATTTCAGCATGAGAACACTTTCAAGATGAGAGTTCTAGGGACAGCAAGAAGCTTAAAGATTCTCTAGTCTAGTTTGAGGAAGTTCATTCAGAGTTCAGTTTGGGTCTGTGAGGTTTTATGGAAATGGGAACACTTAGGTTGTGTTAACACAGAACAGGATGGGTAGAAAGCTGTGGGTCTCTGCTTAGCAGCCAATGGTTGAATGACATAGACTTAGCAAGAAGGGTTAGAAGGAACAATGGAGCTAAGTCCTGCATATACGTTCAGAAATGTTTCAGCTCCTCAAGATATGATGAACATAATTTTTCTCTATTTTGATATTCCATATTTTCCTATTTCCCCGCCCCCATGACGTACATCTTTGCCTGTGATCTGAAACTTTTTACAACCATAAAAGTTATTTTTCAATTCCAATGCCTATTTCTAATGTTATTTCTCAAATCCAAATTCAAAAATCTACTGAGTTTCTGAGCTCACTCATGATTTTGAGCAGGCCTCAGTCTTTCGCTGCATGGATCTCTTCATAGAGCTGCCTCATAATATGACGTATAGCTCCTGCCAGGGTGACAGTCACCAGACAGCATCCAAGATGGCAATCATAGTCTTCTGTAGCCTCATCTCAGAAGTGACATCTTCTAATCTTACTTAGTTACTTCTGAAAATGCTTCAGCATACATTCCCCAGGTTATCAGCTTAGTATTATAGTTTTAAAAAATGCATATTCAAACAATCAAGAGGTGGGAGAGTGGATTGGAAATGTTAAACACAGTTCTGACATAGCTGTTCTTCTAACTCACTCAATAGGATTCATGTTAAAAAAATGAAATATACTTTTCAAGCTGGTATTTCCAAGATCAGAAATCATTCTGTGTGACAGTTCTGCCTTTTGAAGTGTATTGTTAGTTTCCATGAGAACTTGTGCTTTTAGGGGGTGTGGCAGAGATTGAGCAGCACAATGAAAATTTACTGAGTTGTCTATTTCAGGAAAAAATGCTCAAAATAAATGTTACCCTCATTTCTGTGAGACATTCCTCATTTCCAGGGGCAAACCATGGCTCAAGGAAAATAGCCCATGTTTGGTGGATACTAGACTAGATCTCAGAAGTACCTTAGCTGTGTAACTAGTTAGTTGTATCTTGGTTAAGCCTTTAACGTCTATTTCTTTATATGTAAGAGGGAAGCACCCAATAGATGTTATGTAAAGGTTCTCTTGGTTTTAATATTCTCTGATTGTATTATTGCAAATTTCCCACATACTGACCCTTTCACATCACTCAGACTAGGCTGTTCAATATCTCATTTTCTACTTTTTAGATCTTATAATAGGATTTCCCAATTATTATCCTGAGGGAGTTTTCAGGCAATTTTGATGACACTTATCTGAGCACAACTTTCAATATTATTCTCCAAGATTCAACTGGAAATGTTTTTCACATGATCACTTCTGCCAATAAATGTCAAACTTCCAATTATCATGAAAAAAGCATGCCTGTTATTTTTATAATTATTGAACTTGAAATATGTCAGATAATTCATATGAATGTTTAAGAGGATGGAATCATTTTTGAGTGTTGGTACATTCATGTTTCAAAAACAATGCCAACATTTCTTTAGCATAGATAATTTTTCATTGCTTAATAATAAATGTGAAGAGAGATAATATTTGGAAAATAATATAATAAATAAAGATGTTTAGAATAATTTTATGCCTACTTTAGTATCTTATACAATAGATTTAAGTGAAAATCTATTTTTTTCTGGTAGGCATTGACAATGACATGTTTTTAAAATGTTTGATTATTAGATTCATTAAGTGTATAAAATCATATTTTAATTGTGTTCTAAAGTGAAATATACTATTATGCCATCTGTTACATTATTTTGATATCTGTGATGGTAATTAATACTTCCCAGCAATATTTCCTGCTCTCTACTGCATGGGTTCCTGATAAAATCACACTTCCTGATCTCTAGTAGTTAGATGGGCAGTCAAGGAGTTCAGGTTAATGATTCATGTGCAGAATTGATGAGTGTCACTCCCCCACTGGGAATCTAATTGCCAACTGTGAGACCTTTCAGTTCTTTCTCCTTTCCTTCTCCACAGTGTTCTAGATGGGGTTCCTCCACCGACCTCAGACCTAGAGGAAGGAGGGTAATGAGACACAACAGAGCCCAACCAACAGCCTAGAGAAAAACAGCATGACCAGACAATAAGCATTTCTGTTTTGTTTGTTCAGTTCTTATTTGTCATCACAACATAACCTACCCTACCCGGACTGATACAATAACCATTAACATCTGCCACACTTACAAACTTAGCCTGGGGAGGAAATATTGCCAGTGCCCTCTCCCCCTCCAACCACCACCAGCACTAAGAAAGAAAAGTCATTTAAAGGAAAATAAGGTGCCACTAGATATTGTTAGTAGAACCTTAATATTGAATCTCTTACATATTTTTTCCAAAACTTCTTTAGCTGTATCATTCTAGTCAAAATCTCAAAATATGCTACTGTTAGATCTACTTGCCTTTCATCATTTTTTGCATCTTTTTCTAATTTTCTATTAAGACACCAATCATAATGGCTCAAATTATTGACCATTTACTATGTGCTAGACACAATTCTAAGCCCTTTAATTCTATTAACTAATTTAATTCTAACAAGCACCTCATAAAACATGTACAGAGAGGGTAATTAAAATTCCCAAGGCACTTAAATAATAAGGTACACAGAAAATATCCAAATCCAGATAGTTTAGCTTTAGAGTTTGCACTCCTAATAATTAATCAATAATGTACCACAATTGGCTCTATTTGAAGATACAGAAAGGATTTGCAGCTATTGACTAGAGACTTACAACTACTAGTGGAACAATTGACAATTTATTATATGCTACATTTACTATATTTTAATATATACAGGTTAAAATCTTTCTCCAAAATCTCAATATTTGGATATTTATACTTAAATTCTCAGAAATATGCCGATAAGAAAACCAAAAGACTATTCCTAGTTATTGCTCCTCTGAATCAAATCAAAGGTTAACAATCAAGTCAGCACAGATACTTTTACATCCAGGTATGATGGACTAAGAATCGCAGAATGACTCCCAATCTCAGTGTAAAATAACTTTAAAATCTGGACCTAACACTAAAATAACTTCCTAAAAAAATTGAAGAGTAAATAACAGTAGAGAAATGGGGGGAGGGGGGATGTGCACGCACCCTTTAAGGATGGCAGAGACCAAGAACTCAAGTAATTTCCTATCTCTATTGCTTTCAGTCTGGTACTAAATGCCATCTATCCTGAAAAAGCAGTGACTCCAGCGGGTACACATGGAAAAACTCACTGTATTCTGGCTGGGGAAGCAGATTAGTGAAGCTAGGAATCTATGGGTACTGAAAAGAGCAGGAAATCCTGACAGGGAATAATCCAGAGAGGGAACACACCACCTCTTCCCAGCCACATCCCTAACTGATCCCCCAACCACACATGTGCTGAGCAGGCTCAAAGCAGTTCATTTAAAGATTTGAACTGACTCTGAAGTTGCCATGCCACTCTGTAAACAGAGTGTGCAGTGCAACTCCAACCAAAAAAGCATATGATAAAATGAAAGGAATATCACTCATTGGAGAAAAATGACAGAATATAGGATCTCGATAACTTCAAATTCATATTGCCCAAAATACAATGATTTCAAAACAAAATGCATTGCCAGGGATAAAGAGAATCAATTCTTAATGATAAAAGGATCAATTCATCAAGAAGACATAACAACTGTAAATATGTAAACACCCAGTAATGGAACTTCACAAAATAAAAAAAAAAAATTGACAGAATTAAAGTGGTAAATAGGCAATTTCCATAAAATAGTTGTAGATGTTAATACCTCTTTTGCACAACTTGGTATAAGAACTAGAAAAAATACAAGAACTAGAACTTGAAATAAGTACTAGGCAAAGATAAGTAAGATATGCATTACACATCACACAGCCAAACATTTTGACTTAATTAGTATGCATGTATAGAACACTATGACATAAAACAAGACAATATGCATTATTCTCAAGCAAACAAGGTGTATTTAACAGGATAGAACATATTCTGGGTCATACCAAAATTCTCAAAAATTTAAATCATTTGAAACTATACTGAGCATATTCTCTTATCATAATAAAATCAAATTTAAAATTAAAAAAACAAAAAGATAACCTAAAATCCCTGAAATGTTTGAAAATTAACAACACACTTCTAAATAATCATTGATTTAAAGAAGAAACTTTTTAGAGCGAAGAACTGTTTGAAGTCTGGATTACAGTGGTGGTTAGACTATTACAAATAATTACCAAAATTCATCAAAATTCACAATTCAAATGGATAAATGTTGTATATGAATAATGCCTTAATAAAAATGTTTTATTACTAAAAAAAAAAATCAAGTCTGTACACACTTAAAATCTCATGAGTGATTTTCAATGTGCTGTGAAATTTTTCAGAAAAATCCCTAAGACTTTACATCTCTGAAGGATTATTAATATATAATTAGAATAATTATGCTATTATCATAAATAGTATAAAAATATTTATTAAGAAATAAAAATCTATTACAACCAAATATCATGTTTTATTTGAAAACTGGACTAATGCAAATAAAAAAGCAAATTAGACTTTGCAGTGATTTTGGAAAACAAAAGGTACAACTTCAAATGGGAAAGTTCAAGTATAAAAAAGCATGTATATTTGGCTTTGGTAGAGCCAAGGAGTTGTTGATCAAAAAGCCCTCTTTCCCTAATTTCTCTTCTGAACAGCTGTCTAAAGACTGACAACAAAAATCCACGACTTCTCTTTCCACTTTGGCAGTTGTTGCTTTTACAGTTGGCTCCTCCTAAGGTAATGGATTTCTGTTTCATTTGTGCTCTAATACTATCAAAAAAATGCTCGAGCTTAGCAGTCAATCACAAAGGAGGATTGCCCTGAGGAGAGTTGAACACTGTGTAGAGATGGAAATAATAACAGGTAGCTTTCTGCTCTGATGTGTACCAACAATAATTGAGAAAGAGCCAAAAACAAAATAAACCAAAATGAAACCTATTTCAGTTCTCTTCCTAGAGCTACCAAAGGAAGGTAAGAAGCAAGACACTTCTTTACTTTGGGCTTCAAGTTCATCATCTACAAATGAAGTTATTTGGATTTGATCATTTTTCTAGCCCCTTTCCTGCTTAAATATTTTATGATTTTGAGCTACTTAAACTTAGTGTAGAGCAGAAATTCTCTCTGAGCCTGAGTGGGCGAAGCAGTTTCACAGAGTCTCCATAGAATGCTTATACTTAAGTCAGGGTTTTCCTACCTTTCAATTTCACAAAATAGTAAAATTTAAAATTATCTCTTTTTTTAACACAATGAGGCCATCTTGTTATTTTGTCAAGTTAGCGGATTTATGACTTATAAAAATTGAAGAATAAAAATAAATAAAACTTGCATATATCATCCCCTCATAAAAAGAATATTTTAATAAAAAATGAAGAACAAAATATCAGAATAAAACATAAATCTTTAAAATTAACTTTATGAAAAACTCACTACATTGACCATTTTCTCATTGCTGCACTGCCCAAGAGAAATTTTATTCAACAACTTTTTTTTGAGTATCTGTAACCATTCGTCAATTCTGTTGCGTTTCTCTTCCTGTACTCCAATGTAGGGAAGAAGCCACTGTGTTCACAAATGACAAGGACTGCTTCTTCATCACTAAGCTCATATCATCTTTGTTGTTTTCCTGATAGTTATTCAGCCAATAAGAAAAATTAATGTTGGTCTCTGAGAACAATTGAGACCAGTCTCAAGAATACCAAACGTTGGCAAGGATGTAGAACAACTAGATCTCTCCTGCATCTCTGGCAGAAATGTGAAATGGTACAACTCTGGAAAACAGCTTGGCAGTATCTTATAAAGTGAAATAGACACTTACCATATTACCAAAAAATTCCCTTCCTAAATATTTGTTTACCGATAAGAAATTAAATCATATGTACACACAAAGACTTGTACTCACATAGCAATTTTTACTCATCATTAGCCAAAAATGGACCAAAAGATATCAAATACCTATCAACTGATAAATACAATAGGTAATTAAACTGTGCCATATATTACATTGGTATAGTAGTCAGAATTAAAAAGAAGCAAACTGATGGTGCATACAACATCATGGATGAATCTCAGAAAACATTACAGCCAGGTATGGAAGAACACATCTTGTATAATTGCATTTATATAAAGTTGTGGGACAAGCAAAAGTATCTGTAGTGACAGGAATTTGCATCAGTGGCTGCCATGGGTGGAGGGTGGTAGTGGTTGCAGTGGTTGATTGCAAAGCAGAGGGTACTTGAGTATATTGGTCTGTCAAGCACATCAAAGGACATATTTAAAATGTGTGTATTTTATTATCTGTAAATTTTATACTTTAATAACCTTAGTTTCCTAAGACAAAGGAAAAATACATACTCAAAATTTAGATTTTTCTTTCCCAAAATTGACATATCAATTTTTACTCATAAACAGAATAATTCAAAAATAAATTTATTTCACTTTTAAAAGTATTAATGTAAAATGAAAAATGATGCAAAGTGTGCACGCATAAGATTGATTTAATACATGTAACCATTTCAAAATGATTTGTTTTGAGGCAGAAATGATATGCATGTTCCATTTTTATGTTGTTTTTCTAAGAATGCATGTTAGCTAAAGGTAACATTTCCAAGTGTTCTCCTTTAGGCCATTTTTAATATCTCTAATCTGATTCTTGTCATAAACATATTTATAATTTACTAACGCGCTGCTGTGTGTTATCAAAACTTTCTGGTTAAGTGCCAGCTTCCTTAGGGGAAAGGAGTGTCATATTATATACCTGTCAATACCTGGCTGATTGCCTTATGTTACTGAATACATTGGACTTCCTAAAACTGAGTGGAAATGAACTGAATCAGAAGCAGGGTGGTACAGTATAAAGGGCACTGGGTTTGCATTTAATAAATATATGTCCTAACCTTCGTTTTGACTCTATAGAAATTTAGATGGGTCACCTTGTTGACTCATACTGTACAAAAGCAATTTATGTAACCAAAATATTTGTACCCCTGTAATACTCTGAAGTTAATTAAATAAGTAGATAGATAGATACAAAAAAAAAAAAAGAAGAAGAAACATATAAGCATAGACTGCTAGATCTTTCCCTAAACCCAAGCCGGGAGAAGGCACAGGGTTGAGAGCATGAATGAGCAGCATCCCAGATTTTATCACCAAAAACCCTTGTATAAATGGAAGCCAGAGCATCTTTATGTGTAAGGAAAATTGCAGCCTAGAGTGGGTGAGGGCCAGATGCCACAGCTGTGCTATACACTGGTATAGAGTAGTCCTTAATTTCCTGGATGAACTATGGCCTTCCTTATCATCCATGTGAGGTAGAAGCCCAGCAGTGACAGCCAGAGGCATGTGGGTAAGGACTAAGCTAGAGCTTGGCTAGGGCGGAAATCTAAAAATGAGAGCAATGGAAAGGCCTATTAGTGAGTGTTGTTGCCTCTTGCCTGGGCTTCTTCCCCATGCCCTGAACTGGGCAGTGGCAGCAGATGTGACAGCCTCCAGAAAAAACAAAACAAAACAATGCTAAGAAGAAACACTTTGCATTTGCTAAGAAGCAGTATACTTCCAGCATCAGAAAAGCCCATGAGTAGTTTGTCCCGGATTGCCACTCTAGGGATTCTTCCCCATGACATATCCTCCTCCTCCCCCACACAGATGCTCACCAGGAAGAACACAAGCTAGTGACTAGCTTATTTTTTTCTCTATCCCCTAGACTGGTCAAAGTTATAGGGGGCCCTATAAAACGAAGCTTTCACGGAAAAACAATGAAATATCTTAAGAGTACAAGAAAGGACACACAAAATAAAGCAATGAGCAGTGATATGGCACCAAATATGAACCAAGGGAAGCTAAAGGAGAAGGAGCAGCAATGTTAGCATTAGACAAAAGGGAGTTTAAGTTGCAAAACATGACATTTGATAAAGTGGTTTATCACTTTAAAAGAAAAGGGAAGTCCTATGTTTATTTTAATAGATGTCAGTGACGAATTGGATAAAATTCAACATCTACTATTGGCAAAACCTCTTAGTAAGCTAGAAATGGAAGTATTCAACCTCACAAAGAGTGTCTCCAAAAGTCCACAACAAACATCCCATAACTTTACTAAACTGTGTAAATTTTCTTTTAAGAATAGGACTTAAAGGTTGCCTGTCACCACTCCTATTCACCAGTATGTTTGAAGTACTAGACTAGAAAGCAAGGAAATCAAGACAAACAAAATATGCAAAGGTGAGAAAAATATAAGCAAAATTCTATTTATGAATGATATAATTGCCTATGATAGGATTGTTTACAGCACTGATAATAAATTACTAGAACTTATGAGAATTTTTTTCTAGAATTCTTGATTAAAATATCAATGACTGAAATTCCATTGGGTTTTCAATAGGATAATAATGGAGAAATGTAGTTTAAAATAAAATACTCCTTAAAGTAACATCAACAGTATAAATTACATAGGAATAAATATTTTTTAAATACACAAGAATTCTACAAGGTAAAATTTAATGATTAAAGTCATTAGAGGATGATTTGATTTACAAAAAAAGAGAGAGCTCTACTGTGTTTATTGATCAGAAAACAGAATCTTAAAGTTTAAGTTATCCTAAAATTGAGCTGAACATTTAATCTTAATCAAAATCCTAAAGATTATTTCATGACAACCATGGAGACAAATGCAGAATATAAGTCTGTCTTCCCTGACACAAGGATTTATCATAAATCAGTAGTAATAATGAAAGTGAGGAATTGAACATGGATATAAAAGTAGATGATGCAATATGATAAGAACCTAGAACATAGAATAACAGAACTAATAGTAGGGTTTGCTGATCAAGGAAGAGACTATGCAATAAAACTGCTGGAACAATTATTACACAGTTGGAAAAAAAACAAAACTGGTCCCTTTTCGTGTATTATTTGCAAACATAAATTCCAGTTAGATTAAAAGACACAAATGTCAAAAAGAAAGCTACAATTTTAGAAGTCAATATATGAGAATATCTATCATCTTGTGTAGGCAAGTGTTTCTTAAACAAGATAGTACAGAGCACTAACTAAAAAGGAAAGATTTGATAGACTTAACTACAATATGTAAGATTAACATCTTCTGTTTATTGACGCAAAAGAAGGCGAAAAGACAAGTAACAACTGGAAGAAGATATTTGGAATATGTATAACTGACAGATAATTAGTATCCAAAACATATAAAGAACTTCTGCATATCAACAAGCGGAAAAAGAAAAATGGACAAAAGACTTGAATCATGTTTAATGGATTCACAAATAGCCAATTGACAGATATATAGAAAGATACTCAACCTCAAAATAGGAAATTTTCAAATTAAAACCACAATAAAATAGCATTGCCTGCAGATATATTGGCAAAAACGGTCCTGACAATATGTACTATAGGTAAGGATTAAAAAGAATACTCATGTACTGTTAGTGAAGACATAAATTTGCAAACACACACACACACACACACACACACACACACACACACAAAATGAAAAGACTCTAGGAAAAATGGTGCTATTTTGAAAAAAGTTAAAATATTTCTGTTACAAAACTCAGGAATTCCCCTCCTGGCTTCATAGCATATGTACCCCAGAATATAGGTATAAGGATTTCACTGCATCACTGTGTGTAATAACAAAAAAAAATCTGAGAAAACTCAAATGTTCACCAATGACAGGGTAAATAACATATATTTATATGATTAAAAATTATATGCATCAGTGAAAAATAATGAATAAGACTTACACCCAGAAACATGGATGACTCTGATGAACATAATATTGAGTAAAGAAAAGTATCCACTCATACACTGCTGGTGGGACTGCAAACTAGCGCAACCTCTGTGGAAAGCAATATGGAGATACCTTAAAGCGATACAAGCAGATCTGCCATTTGATCCAGCAATCCCATTACTGGGCATCTACCCAAAGGAACAAAAGACACTCTATAAAAAAGACACTTGCACTCGAATGTTTATAGCTACACAATTCATAATTGCAAAGTTGTGGAAACAACCCAAGTGCCCATCAATACATGAGTGGATTAATAAAATGTGGTATAATGTATACCATGGAGTACTATTCAGCTATAAGAAACAATGGTGATATAGCACCTCTTGTATTTTCCTGGATAGAGCTGAAACCTATTCGACTAAATGAAGTATCCCAAGAACGGATAAACAAGCACCACATGTACTCACCAGCAAATTGGTTTCACTGATAAACACCTAAGTGGACATATAGGAACAACATTTATCAGATGTGGGGCAGACGGGAGGGGGGAGGAAGGGATGGGTGTATACACACATAATGAGTGCAATGCACACTGTCTGGGGGATGGTCATGCTTGAAGCTCTCACTCGAGGGGGGAGGGGGACAAGGGCAATATATATAACCTTAAAATTTGTACCCCCATAATATGCTGAAATAAAAATAATTAAAAAAAGAACAGCATCCAAATTCTTCCTGCACTTCATAAAACTTTCAAAAAGTATACAAAACTAAAGAGTATGTTATTTTGAGATATAAAAATATGACACAGAAACTAAAAGAAAATCAAGTAGAAAATATTTAAGAAGTACAAAGGGGAAATAAAAAAATTATAATGAGGCTGGGCATAGTGGGTCAGTCTTGTTATCTCAGCACTTTGGGAGAATGAGGCAGGAGGATTGCTTGAGACCAGGAGTTTGAGACTAGCCTGGACATCATAGTGAGATTTCATCTCTAAAAAAAAAGAAAAAAATACCCAAGTGTGGTGTTGTAGTCCCAGCTTCTTGGGAGGCTGAGGTGGGAGGATACTTTGAGTCCAGGAGTTGGAGGTTACAGTGAAATATAATATGACCACTACACTCCACCCTGGGTGAAGGCTGTTTCTACTCAAACAAACAAAAAAATAAAGCAAAGAAAGAAATTATAATGAGTACAATAGAGAGGTTGTAGGGACTGGTGATTCTACTGTGCCATGAACTGAAGAGTATGACTATCTCAGTCCTGTGCAATTCTTGACCGAGATAGTCACAGTCTCCCGGAGAGCACAGAAGAGCACAAAACTACTTAAGGAGGAAAAGATGATTTGTGTCTTCATGCCTCTCAGTCACTCTGTGCCCTTCTATCACCTACACTTCTTGATCAACCCTATACCAGGAAGATGTTGGGTACAGAGTCTCCACTGATAACATTTTCTCCATTTCCTCCATTCATAACATTTTAACATTCTATAAAATGATGAGAGTTGAGATAATTGTTAGAAATGGAGAGTTTAAAGAGGTATTGACATCAGTAACCATTACGCTTCCATGTATCCAGAAATTTCATAATTGCATTAAAGATGTGATATATGGGGGATAATGATTCCATTAATTTTTTGATCACAAAACATTGGCCCTAATATTTACATCCATGTAATCAGAAGTGATCAAAGGAAAGGTGCTCTCACATGTCTATATACTTCTACGATCTTGTAGGATGAATTGAACACGTCCAACCTGAGGACTGGTGTGGAGTTACTTTTGTTCTGGATAAGGTCCATGGTAATGGACTCTGAAACTTCTAAATAAAGTGGATGGTGGTAAGTTGAGGGAAAGGTGTTTTTATCTTTAATGTTTAACTTTCACTGTTGCTGACACTGAGCTGTCAGGTTCAAGCAGTCTCCAATCAATAACCAACACTCAAAGGACAAGTTCCTAAGTAGTATGCATAGTTCTGTACATACTACCAGCTCCCAAGCTCAGAGTCTATATCTCCAGAAACTATGAAATCAATTGTTGAGACTGCATCTAGCAGATGTGGAGGAGGAGACCTTGGACTCAGCTTCCTGCATTTTGCCCTAAGTGATCTTATACCATCTTGTATTTCATTCTTTTTATATCAACATTTTTCACATTCTCCTCCAGTGGTCGAAGAAGATTTAAGAAAAGAGATTTCTATGAATACCATAAACCTCTGAATGTCCTCAAGATTTTGTTTTAAAAACCTACGTCAAAGGAACACATCCCTGCTGTGGAAGGACTTTTATAGATGGGAGAGGTTATTTTGACCCTTTAATTTTTTTTCTTTAAAATCTCCCTTCTATCCTGCCTAGCAGACTAGTTCAAGTACAATGAACAAGATTATACAAAAGTCACCTGAAGCCCTCTGAATGGCTGAGGTGGAAACCCAGCTACTTTAGACTCTTGGTTAATCTCATGTCATAAAAAGGTGTTCAAATCTCCTAGGGAGTTTAGCAATAGCATCTATTTCTCCAAGCAATAAACCTTTTTGAATTGAAGATAACCTTATGGAAACTTTATTTTCTAGCCATAGAAAAATGCAAATAAGTAAATGTTCTGAGACATTGAAGCATACCCCTCTAGCTATCCTTCCTTTCAATGAAAATATTTATAAAATGTATGACATCCTTTCTTACCATCTTAAACTGAGCATTTAAAAATTATTATCCTTGAGACAGAGTCATCATTACATGCAATCTAACTGCATCGTACAATCATAGAGTTATGCCCTCAAGAATTGAAGCAGTGTGAAACTTTTCCTTCCCATATTATATCTCCATATTTGGATTCTTTATAAATATAGAAAGTTTTGTTTCTTTACAATGGAGAAAAAAATTTCCACAGTTACTAACATTTAAATTGAGGTAGGCAAAATTGTTATGATGAAAACTCCCCAAGGCATTTAATCACATGATATTGGCACATTTTTTTTCTGTTTAATTATTTGATTTTTGGTAGCTTATTATATGGTTACTCTTTGATAAAAGCTCTCTTAAAAATTTTTGAGGGAGAATAAAAAAGATGGCCAACAAGAGACATCACCTGATGGACTGTCCTGGAGGGAAGATGGGATTCCAGATAAAGAAGAGAAGAGAAGAGGTGCAGAGCAAGTGTGGATCATAGAGAGAGGTGCCAGAGCCTGCGGGGGATCTCACGGAGCAAAATTGTGAAGCAGAGAAGGAAGAAGATAAAGGAAAAAAAATATCAGTGAGGGTCAAACCCAGAGAGGTTCTGAGATTAGTGAAAGGGTAAGGGGAGATACTTCTCACCCTTCCACAAAGCGAAGAACACTGTAGTAAATATTTCCAGATAGCTACAAGAGAAGATTTTAAATGTTATCCCCACAAAAAATAATAATAATAAATGATTAAAGCAATGGATATGGTAATTACTCTGATTTGATCATTATATAATGTATATGTGTATTGAAACATCACACTGTACCCCATAAATATATGCAATTATGCATCAATTATAAATAAAAATTAACTAAAACAAAATAAAAGATTCATTTCAGCATGTTATTGTACTTCAAAAGAAAGCATTTCTTAAAATAAAAAGGAGACACAAAATATATACAATATAGTTTTTAGGGATTACAAATCTTAAATATGCTGTTCAATGTATAAGCCACATTACCAGAAGCCAATAGAGAAATTACTCCAGGAAAACAGAAAATTCCCTTCAGCTTATTTCATCCATAAGCCCTCCAAGAGGTACACATCAATTTAACTTTCACTATTGATTATTTTTGTCTGTTTTTCAACTTCATATAAATTGGATTATATGGTGTGTGTTCTTTTGTGATGACAATTTTGCTCAACACAATAATGATAATGTTTGTGAGATTATTGTATCAGTAAATTATTATTTTTTATTGCTGTGTAGAAGTCCCTTGTATGAATTATGCCATAGTTTATTTATCTATTCTTTTACTTAGGGATATTTGGATTGTTTCCAATTGGATATTATGAATAAAACTGCTATACACCTATATTTTTGAAGACATATGCACTCTGTTTTTTTGAGCACATACCCTAGGAATAGGTAGCATTTAGTAAACACTTTCAAATCATCAAAAAGCATCTGCAATGATTTTTATTTCCAACTGTCATGGATGAGAGTTTTGGTTTTCTCACGTCCCTGCTAATAACTCAAATGTCAATATTTATTTCTTTTTTTTTAACTTTAGCCTTTCTGATAGGTATGCAATGATAGCTTACCATGGCTTTGTTTTAATTTTGAAGAACAGTTCTCAAGGTGGCCTTGGACTATCCCTGTTCTCCTACTTTTCTAGCTTGTGGTTCTCAAGAATAGCGGTAGATGTGCTGGGAATAGTACATCTTAAGATAAGGGAAAACCGGCTGGGACAGCCTGGGCTCTGTTCTACACCAGACTATTCCTTTAAACTTATTTATCATCAATAACCTCTTTAGAAAAAGGATGTCCTCCAGTGCTTTAGCTAAACTTCTTGTGTCAATGTTTTTACTACATAATCACCTCCTAATGGAATGAAATCTGGATACAGTAGTATAAAAGAATCAATACTTCGCATTGAATTTTTGCATTAGAAAGTGTCAGTATTTATATTTTATATAGGTTTAGTGCAAAGAACTGAGAAGGAAGCCAAGAGAGAAAATTGTGGCCATCTCAAAAATAAAATGTTTTACTGAGTTTAAAAAAATAGTATGCATAAAATAAAATTATAATTCAAGACATCATTATTATAGCATAAAGACTGAGTTCAAAACTAGGCCTGCACAGGATAGAATGATAAAATATGTTTCCTTCCATTTTATTTGCTCCAAGTATTGATTTATTCTCATATTTCTGGTTTTACAGTACATCTAAAGGGAGGCTAATATATATTGTTTTCCCTCTGGTCACTACTGCCTTAAAAGGACTTCACACTAATATGACATCATCTTTGGTCTCTCCTGTGTTTTACATACAATGAGTTACTAACTTGTAAGAGCTCTGCCTTCACAATGTTGTCTATTTATAATTTCCTTCAAGTCCTTTCTCCATTTATTATTAATCTTTACGGAGATGCTATTAAAAGTTCAATGGAATCGACAAAATACTAATTCTGCCACTCACACACACACACACACACACACACACACACCCCCAACAATGGTTAAAATAAAAACTACTAATAATGCCAAATATTCATGAGGATATGGAACAACCAGGACTCTCAGACACTGGTGACAGCAATGCAGACAGTACAACCATTTTGGCAAACTATTTTATGGCTTTTTAGGAAGTTAAAACTACTGTATGACTCAGCAGTTCTAGTTCTAAGTGTTTATCCAAGAGAAATGAAAAAAATATGTTCATAAAAAAAGACATGAACAAAAATTTACTGGAGAAAACCCAAATGTTCATCAATGAAAGAATGAATAAACAGATTTGCATGCATTCATTCAATGGAATAAAGGAATAAATTAACAATGCTTTTACATATAGCAACACAGATGTAGCTCAGTAATATACTGAGTGGATGCAAAACAGTATATATTATCTGATTTCATTTATGTGAATTCCAAGAAAAAGTAAAACTAATTTGTGACAATAGAAACAAGAATAGTAGTTTCATCTCTAGAGCAGGGCATTCATTGGAAACGATCATGAAGAAAATGTCTAGGGAGATTGTGGTAGTAGTTATCCAGGTATATATATTGAACTAGGTACTTGAAGGAGCTCAGGAAATTTCACCCCAAAATGTGATTCTTTTGTATAAAGAGTATTTTGAATTAGAGTCCCTGAGAGATCAATGAGTCTCCAAAGGGGCTTTCTCTCTCCCTTCATAAAACACCATATCCATCAAAAAGAACAATCGATTTCCATTCTCCTCCCTGTTATCTCAATATATTGCAGGAAAGAAGATCAATGATGCCACCAGACCTGGCCCAAATAATTTTAAATATAATACCTGTCTCTTGGATTAATTTAATTACAAAGAAAATCATTTACAAGTCAATCTGTTCCCTGCTATCCATTTATTCTCTCAAATATATATTTATCATCCCTGGTAACCATTTATTGCCATTTAAGAGAATTACTTGTGTTCCTCATCCTTCACCTCCTACAATGAGGCTATATAAACTTTTGGACCCCGTTGGGATATTGGGTAATAACTCCCCCTGAGCACAGTAAATAAATCTCTTTCTCTTATAGATCTGCTTTATTGTGAGTTGATCTTTTAGTAACATTCCAAGTCAAAAAGGAATGTTAGTGCACCACACACTAAAGTCTGTATATTTTTTTGTTTATGAATAATGTCACCAAACAATTATTTGAACTGTGACATTGGATTCCAACTTGTGTTCTAATATTCACTAGTATCTATAGTTCAGAAGGGAAGGCCCCTCATCCCTTTGGTTTCTGGCTAGTAGAATAAACCCTATGATCATATGTTAACAGAGATCAAAATATTAACTTTATTGATATTTGGAAAAAATGCCCACTTACCACTCCCCAGTTTAGCTTCTAATAAATCCTTACCTTGGAAATAGCCTGTGGGAGCAGAGCCTGAGTGACCTCCAAGTTGTAGAAAAAAGGGGCCAGGTGCAGTGGCTCATGCCTAGAATCCTAGCACTTTGGGAGGCTGAGGCCGGAGAATCACTTGAGGTCAGGAGTTTGAAACCAGCTTGAACGTGATTGGGACTCCATCTCTACAAAAAAAAAAAAAAAAAAAATAAATGTTAGCTGAGCGTGGTGATGTACACCTATAGTCCCAGCTACTCGGGAGGCTGAGACAGAAGAATCTCTTGAGCCCAGGAATTTGAAGTTGCTGTGAGCTATGATGATGCCACTGCGCTCTACCACTCTACCCCGGGGTGACAAAGAGAGACTCTGTCTCAAAAAAAAAAAAAAAAAAAAAAAAAGGCTTCAAACATGGCCAACCTCCCCACACTCATGGAAGGTTCTGCCTCAGGGTATTATAGCAAAGTGCATAAAGTAAGGAAGCTCAAAAGAAGAATGTTCCCTGGGCTCTGGCAGGTCAAAATAAAAGAAGCAAATCCTTCTGAAAGCAATGACTTTTAACACCATAATGCCACCTACTGAAAACAAGGTCCAACAGTCAATCCTTGGGAGTTAGGGACCAAAAATGTTTATACTAATGCTCCTTCACCATTAGGAGTGAGCAGGAGAAATGTCCTTAACTAGTGTGACAAGAGAGAATGTGGTTCCCCCCTCATATTTATCAGGGAAAGAATTCAGTTGTAATTCATTTAGACAATATAATAGGTAATCACTAAATATTATACCATTAAAATAATGCCAACTGCAAAACTAGTTATAAATACTGCTAAAGCAATAGAAATTTCATTAATAATAATATATATATAAATATATGCATCCTACTGGTTTTTATATTTTATATACCAATAGAAATACTAAGAATGGTCATCTCTGGGTGTTTTATATTGTTTTTATTGTTTTTGATGTATTTTTGTATGTTTTAAATTTGTTATTATCATCAATTTACTTCAAAATTAGGGTAAATCAATAAATTAAATGATCATAGATGCCTAATCATATGTCTAAAATAATACAAGAGAGAGTCCTGAAATTCCTGAGAAAAATATTACATTTTTATAAAATAATCCAGCAACACAATCATCATCAATCATCATAATGTAAGAAAGCAATGACTGTGGCTAGTCACCAGGAACTCAAGATATCCCTTCCCTAGAGAAATAAATAGCACATAAGACATAGGGCAAAATTAAACACATATAGGGAAACACACTTTGTTATACATAGTGTTATACTATGCAAGAGCTGTAGAAAATAAAAAGAAGAAGAATTGGTCAGTTAGTTAGATCTGTGGTAAAAAATTTCCAAAGAGAATTTTAGGGTGAACTGTGCTTCACAAATGGGTAGAGGAGGGAAAATCTAAGAGGAGGGGAAAGATGAATTCTTCCAAGAAGATAAAATGGCATTTTAAAAACTGTGGCTCCTTGCCACTGATCATGGTTGAGTCACGTCACACTTTTAATATGAACATTTCCCAAGTGCAAAAATGAAATAGGAATGGCCATGAAAGGGAGTGTAGTCATCTTGGGCCATATTTTACATCTGAAAATAGATGAGACGAGCTGGTAGCCTCAGAACGCTCTTCAACCAATTTGCAGTCATCACTAATACAACAAAAAACCTAAAATTACTATTGTTTGTGGATAACTTTCTTTGAATCACTATATTCTACTGCCTATTTATTGTAAAAGGTGGTAGAAATAATGATAATCTCTAGGTTCCTTGAATAAAGATCACCAACATGGCACAAAAAAGGAGACATACTTTATATGTTGGTGCAGAGAGAAAAGAGAACAAGAGAATAAGAATATGACTGTGGGGTGCCTCAGTCCGTTTGTGCTGTTCTAAAAAAATACTCAAGACTGAGTAATTTATAATGAACAGAAATTCATTTCTTGCAGTTCTGGAGGCTGGGAAACCTCAGATCAAGGGGCCAGCAGGTTTGCTTGTCTGGTGAGCGCTGTTCTGTGCTTCCAAGATGGCACCTTGTTGCTGTATCGTCCGGAGGGGAGGAAGGCTGTGTCCTCACATGGCAGAAGGCAGATGAGCAAGTGGGTGAAACACTCTATGAAGCCTCCTTTTTAAGAACCTAATCCCATTGATGAGGGTAAGAGCCCCCATGACCTAATCCTCTCTTAAAGACCCCACTTCTCAATACCATCACATTGGCCATTAAGTTTCAACACCTGGGTTTTGGAAGGGACAGATTCAAATCAGAGCATGAGGTAAGGCGAATGTTCCCTCGTGAGTTCAAAAGTAGATGGTATAATAATGGACAAGACCAGAAAATGACATTCTTTGGGTTGGAGTTTAGCAACGAGGATGGACAGTTGAAGCAATTCTAGAAGGTTAAATTCTGTGGTTTCTAGTTTGGCAAGAAAAAACATGGGTGCTTTATGCTAAGGACTTGCAATTCTTGGTGCAGCATTACAAAGCAATCTTAAATGCTTAAACAACAAAGATGATTATATTAGCACCTACTACTTTTTGAGTTCCAACAAAGTTTGACTTACTTTGTTTAAAATACTGCCATTTTTTTCTCTAACCTTGTAACAGTCCTGAAAGATAAGGGTCATTTTGTTCATTTTTCAGATGAGAAATGACCAAAAGACTATACCCAGTTTATAGTGGATAGGACCAGATATTGTGCAGAGATCTGATTTCAGAGTTTTCTCTCTATTATATCATCTTTATTAAAGAAGAAAAAAAGTATCAATTCTTCTAAAGAAAGTTTTTATATCCCTGTACAACAAATGCAAAGAATAATACTGCCAAGAATGTTGGAATAATTTTCATCTACTTCTTTCCCTGCTTTTCTTTTGATAACATTTTTAACTTTCTCCAGAAATGCTAAATTTAGAGTACATACTGTTAGTTTGTATGTTCTTCTCATTGGTTTCCTACAGGCTCTTGGCTGTCTGCAGATGTCAGGCTCCTAAGCTATAAAATTCACTAAGCAGATTGCCTTGAAATATCTTCCCTGCAAAGGCCCTTTGTTTAATTTGTGTAAATCTGTTCTGAGTTGCTTCCCTAACCTGACTTAGGTGGCTTGTGGATTTTTACACACTGTATTTGTTCAGTGAGGGAGCAAGGAGAGTTTTCTATAGCGTCCCCAAACTCAATTCTTTCCCTGTTCTGCACATGTTTTATCTTTGGCTGGTTTGCAGCCGTGAATAACCAACAGTGTTGACAATCTGTGTATTCCCATTTGAGTGTCACCATATTGGCAGCATAACAGGGAGAGATTGTGTTTTTCATGCTAAATGAGAGAATAGCTGTGTGGTAATAGTTGACGCACTGCAAGCCTCTCATAGGTTCAGCATATTATTCAAATACATGCATATGCATTATTCTCTGTCTTGGTTCTTTCTTCTGTCTCTTATCCATTGTCATTACTTCTGCCAATATTGCATTTTTGTTCAAAGACAGAAGAAGGAAATGCTGTGAGGGTAGCAAAGTTCATTTTCCATGTACTCAATTTTGCTTTACAGTATCCTGTCTTTCGTGATCCATCGCTTTCCTCTCCTAATATCCTACAGTGAATTTGTTCTGAGTCTTTCTCAATTGAGACCTCTGTACTCTGTTAGTACAGTGAGGACTTAATCATTAAATAACTTAGATTTGAGCTTCTTGTTTATAAAGCCCATGCTTGTTTGCTTTGTCCCTGCAGAATCGAGCAAATCCATTTGTTCCATGGTCATTTAATAAGCAACTATTAATACTACGTACCTGCATCGTAGTAGGTACCAACTAAGCACAAATGGAGAAGACGGGCTCTATTTTCAAGGAGCCAGTGATCTGACTAGAGAAATGGCCAAGTAAGCAAACAAATTTAAGTAGTGTGAAAAATACCTCAAAGTGGGTGAGTGCAAAGGATCGTAGTATTACAAAGTAGGAAGCTCTCAACTGTTCTGTGATTTAGGTGATGATGAGAAAAATTTTTATAAAAGACACATCTGAGTTGATCTAAATGAAGTTATCAAAGCATTTGAAGAAAGAATGTATTTCAATGTATTCAAGGTAAAGAAGAAGAATGTGCTAAGATATAAAGTCTTGCAATATTATGTTATGTTATTATAGCACACATTCAGAGTATGCAGACAGTTTTGTATTAGTAAACAATAAAAGGCCAGGTAAAGAATTCTGCCAGAATTTTTCTCATAGGTGTGTGTTTGTGTGTGTGTGCATTGTAACAATATTTTTTTTAAAACAATCTGAACATTTTATCTCTTCCATACACAGACCATGATGATGGCATATGGACATGCAAATATGCAAATACTGAATCATCTTCCTATGGACAATAGAAATAAGAACTATCATGTCATGGCATTACACTTTTTTGGGGGAGGGATGCTATTTGCAGTCAAAATAAAAGTGAATTACCATTTAAAGTAACAACATTTAACATTTAAAATATTCTTAGGATATTTGACCATTATTGATTTTGTGTATTCTAACATCAAAAATACTCAAAAAATTTTCCCATTTCCCTTTCAAACACATTCTGAGTTCTCTTAGCAGTTATAAAGATAATTTTCATTTTATTTCCCTCTAATATTGTGAAATTGATCTTTTCATAGATTTAAGACTTCAGTTTCTAAATTTAAGAAATTGAGATTTTTTTTCTTGGTATCTTGAAACTATATAATGTGGAATACTATCCTTTAATTGTTAAAGACTTATGACAAAAAATCAGAAGCTGAATGAATACCTAATATGATCATCTGTCATACTGCACAGAGGACAGATGCTGCCAATGATGACAAATGCTGGCTTGCTGTACAAACACAGGCACTCCGTGGTCAGAATGGAGATTGTGGTGACGAAGTGGAGTCATCACACAACCACAGAAAGCTTGAGGGACTCAGTGGACTCAGAAGAATCTATATCTTAGCACCAGGTCTCATATGTATCTTGCAAGTCTTTGATTTCTAACATATGACGTCAACTATGACATTAAAGTAAGATAGCTAATTGAGTTTTATAGTTGTTTATATTTAACATGTTGCTGTTGTACTGTTTTAAAGATTGAATAAGACATATAAATATCAATAATCTATACTTTATTTTTGTTTATACTTATTTAAAGAACATTATAATTAGTTAAATCAATTTGGTGTACCTGTAATAATTATTTTTAATTATGTATTCAACACTCTAGCTTACAAAACTGGGATAGGTGATGGGGAACCACTGTTGGCTACTTCATTTAGAGAGGTTATCAAAGCACAGTGGAAAACAATTTTAATCATCTTTAAGACCTAGTTCACATCCTTGCTCTTTGAATTCTCATGTGACCCTAAATTATTAATTTGTTCATATCTTAAAAATGGAGATAATGATATCTGTCTGGAAAAAGTCAGCTAGATTATAATGTGTAATGTATCTGGCACATCACTTGTGCTTGCTCATGTTAACTTCCCCTTTTACATCTCTGAACTTCATTTTTCTCATCTATAAAATGGAAACATTAATACACACCTCACAATGACATTGTAAGTGTGATTAGATATGTACAGTCATGTCCTTGGGAAAAAAGAACACACAAATTCTTCCGGGTCCCTTTTTTTGTGACAAGATTTCATAATCGGCTTTTAAAAAAAAAATTTGCATAAATTTATGAGGTACAAGTGTAATTTTTTACATGGACATATCAGGGCTTTTAGTGTCTTCACTGCCTGAATAACATACATCGTACCTATTAATCAATTTCTGATTATCCAGACCTCTTCCTCCCACCCTTCTCCATTGTCTTTCATTCTATACTTTAGGTCTATGTGTACACATTATTTAGCTTCCATTTATAAGTGAGAAAATGTGGTATTTGACTTTCTGAATCTGAGTGGTTTCTCTTAAGATAATGGCCTCCAATTCCACCCATGTTGCTGCAAAAAACATGATTTCATTATTGTTATGGCTGAATAGTATCCCATTGTGTGTGTGTGTGTGTGTGTGTGTATCTCACATTTTTAATCCAATTATCTTTTGATGGACACTTAGGATGATTTCATACCATTGCTATTGTGAATTGTGCTGTGATAAACACAACAGTGCCAGTATCTGTTTGATATAATGATTTCTTTTCCTTTGAGAGGCACCCAGTAGTGGGATTGCTGCATCAAAGGGTAGTTCTAGTTTTGGTTCTTTGATAAATCTTTACACTATTTCCCATAGAAGTTGTACTAATTTACATTCCCACCAACAGTGTATAAGCATTTTTCACATCCTTTTTCTTCGCATTCTTGCCAACATCTGTTATTTTTGGTCTTTTTAATAGCCATTCTGACTGGGATAAGGTAAAATAGTTTCTCTTTTTATAGGCATAGAGACAGAATGATGATTTTTCCATTATAAAACAAATACCACTAGAATGACTTCTTAGTAATGTTCCTGTAAGAAAAGTAGGCATGCATTTTCCTAGGAAACGGGTATATAAATAAGAACTTTTAATGAGGGCTTCGGTATCTATGTGGGTGAGACTTTAAAAGGCTCTCCAACTCAACACGTGCTCGTAAGCAGAGCTTTGGAAAAGGGATGAGCTAGCTCCTATAAGTACCCAAGCAACCTATTGGAAGGAAAAAAATACCAACAAAATAATCCTTCTCCCAGAATGTCGAATTCAGGGAAACCAGGGAAAGTGGACTAGGATAACCTTTAATTAATCCTTATCAAGAAGGATGAAAAAAATTATTATAAAGTGAGAAAAAAATCATTGCATTAACAACAGTAGCTACTATTTATTGGAAAAATCTGTGTGTCAGATAGGGTACTAAATTTTTGTATGCGTTAACTATATTTAATACCCACAGCAGCCTCATACTATGCACTTTTTGATGTCTATTTCATAGATGAAAATATTGGGGCACAAAAAGAGTTAGGTAACCTATTCAAGGATACACAGCTAATAGTTTGCAGAGACAACATTTGAATCCAGACAAACTGGCTTCAAAGTCTTTCTTGTTAACCACTTTGCAGTTCTGCCTCTCTACACGGTACCAGATGGGTTGCTTCTGTATTGAGTAGGCAAGAAGATACTGAGGGTGGTCCTTCATCCTCAATGTGGTTAATTATGGACAAAGTCCTAATGCAGCAAAAAAACATGCGGACCCGGGAAACCACATTATTCACTATGGTGTCTTCCTTGTGTTGCAGTCAATCCCTCAGTCCATGAAACAGGCCCTGGACTTGTTATGAAATTGATGAAATAGGGCTGAGCAGGAATAGTTCCCTGGACACCTGAATACTAACGGGCACACAGAAATGCTTAAACATACTGGGATGGGGGCAACATAGTCAAGGAAGGTAGGCGAGCTTTGTGGCAGCTCAAGCATGTGAGGACTCACACATAAGATCCTACTCGAGTGAGGATATTATTTCTATTACAAAAAAAGTAAAGTCAAACATCTGATTTGTACATATAACATCATTTTGCAAACTCCAGAGCAGTACATAAATGTTCTTTCACTCCCACTGCCTACATGTATAAACATAGATGTATGTAATAAAAATTGAATTTAACACATTATTAGTAAAATGTGGGATTGGTATTAGGATGAAGATTAGTATGACCAATCACAGTATCAGGAAGAAGGTCTGATATGCTTCTGGTCTACCTGCCGATTGGATCCTTGCTGATCTCCTAGAATATGCCCATCAACCTACGTGGTCACTGGGTGACCCGAGCTGGTGTTTTCTGGGTTGTGTGTCTTGAGACTTCTGTCTCATTTGCTGATTATGCTGACACATCTCTAAAGTCCACATGCTCTGCCATATCCTCTCGTCCAAATGCATGTGTCCCCTAAAGCCTTATTCCAACCAGAGGCCTCCTGTGAAATAATGATGCTCTGGGCCAAGTTTATGTTTGGGATCCAGCCACTCTTTGCTGACTTCTATTTTCTTTGCTGGATTCTGGGTTGCAGTTCTTTGTGATGCTTCATGGGAGCCCATCCTCCTCCACACTTCTCCCAAGTCCCTTCAAATCTACCACTTGGTCAGCAAAATGCTGACTACAAGGCTTCTCTGAGGGGCCTGAATTTTCCTGAGATGAACACTGAGAAGCCAGAAGTGCTCTAGGATTTCTTCAGAGCTGTGGCTCATTTTTAACCCATCTCTGGGGTTTTTAACCATCAGGGTTTAGAAAGTAGATCATTTGTGTCTGACACTCTGCCCTCTAACTGTCTGTCTCCCTTAGACCTCACCTCTACTTTTCCTTGACTTAGGACATCTTCTTTTGGCCCTAATCTGACCTCATAGCCTGGTCCTAATATCAGGGGGGCAACAGAGCTAAATCAGAGAAGGGAATATATATTGAGAGATATTTCAAAAATTTTAGTCACATTATACAAATATAGTTAAATACCACTAACTCTTTCTAAAACTATTCATTGTAAGGCCATTTCTACATTTTATCAAAGCAAAAGAAAGAAAAAATTAGTCACCCAAACAGTTTGCTAACAATACACTAAATACTCATAGATCTTAACTTCTTACTTCTGTGGCCCCAATCTAAACATATCTCCATTTCTGCCTGATGGCTCTCACCGGCCATATTGGCACCATATAACAGTGCCTAGACTGGTGAAACATGATGAAATTTCAGTTCTACACGTGAGAATCCTTAATACTTGGACCAACTTAACATTTTTTCTTTTCTTTTTTTTTGAGGCAGAGTCTCACTCTGTTGCCCAGGCTAGAGTGCCTTGCATCAGCCTAGCTCGCAGCAACCTTAAACTCCTGGGTTCAAGCAATCCTTCTGCCTCAGCCTCCTGAGTAGCTGGGACTAGGTGGGCATGTGCCACCATGCCCAGCTAATTTTTTCTATGTATATTTTTAGTTGTCCAGCTAATTTCTTTCTATGTTTTTAGTAGAGACAGGGATCTTGCTCTTGGTCCGGCTGGTCTCGAACTCCTGAGCTTGAACGATCCACCCGCCTCCGCCTCCCAGAGTGCTAGGATTACAGGCATGAGCCACCATACCTGACCCAGTTTAACTTTTTGACAGTGCAGAACATTAACTAACGATGAAGGTGGATATAGTAACAGTTCTCAATTTTTAATCTGCTAGCATTAATATGAGAGTTAAGAGTAAAGTAAATGGAAACAGCTTGCACTTTTTATTCTGAATTAAAGTCCTAGCTCCATTAATGCTGAATGTATTGGAAGGAATTGCTTGATCTCTCTGAATCACAATTTCTTGCCCATGTAATAGGATTAATAACATCCACTTTGTAAAATTGGTATGAGGTGGTACATATGTGTGTGTGTGTATTTATGTATATTATGTATAATTGTATGTCATATGTAATTATATATATATATAATTTGTGAGATAGTAAGTAGTAAGTTCTCAATTAGTAAGATCTTATATGAAAGGTTTTCTTACAATTCCTAAAATAAGTGATTGCAAAATTTACAGTTTTCTATATGTCATTTTATAAGTCAGGATGATTCCATTTGGTACTGACAAGCAAAGTGAAAACTGAAAGGGGAAATTGTGTGTAATGTGTTGGGTGCACCATGGTTATGCTAAATGCAATATTGCTCTCTTCTTTTTTCTCTCATATTAAATAAAATTGAGGGAGTAAAGTTCACAGGTAAGTTTCAGAAATAATTGCTTTTTATCTTCTCTTCTGAATGAGAAATCATTTTGCATAATCAAATAACAAGGCTTTGATAGTAGTCAGCATCAGCCTTAGACCCATGATGCTCTTAAAACCCCGTCACATAGTTTCAGTGGGACAGAGCCATAGGGCATCTGTTTGCACAGTCCTTTTAAATTCTAATAAGGTTTTCTAAAGCATATTCTAATAAAGTTTTCTAATAAGGTTTTCTGAAGGGACTGGGAGTCCCTCCTTACTGCTTCAGTGCTGGCTCAGAGGCAAGTCTCCCCTTTCATCTTCAAACAAATTCAAAGTTTATTTTTGAAATAAAGGTTTCTTTTCCCATGAAATTCAAAGAGCTTTTAGACCTCATGTGAAAGAAAGAGCTCCTGGTTTTCAGAAATGCATTTTAAAAAACTGCTGATGTCTTAGTGCCTGGCTGATAGGTCCTGCTGACCTTCAAAAACATTGCATTTTCTTTACCTTTGTTTCTTGGTCAGCTTGCTGGAAGCTGAAGCCGCTCTTAGTATCTAAGAGAAGCTGTGTCTGAAATGGTGAAATGTCTAAAAAATGCTACTGTATTTCCCTTCTACTTACGGATTATTGAAAAAATTTTAAATTATCTTTAGAAAGGAAACAAGGAAGGAAGGAAGAAAGGAAGGAAGGAAGGTACTTTCTACCTGCACACATTCATTTTGTTTACCCTAAATTGACAGTAATAGAAACTTTTTTTTCATTGGGAAGGTGAGGGATTTTTTTCCCCCTTTCTTTTCATTTGTTTTGTCCCCCATTCACATCCATTCAAAAATTTGAATCTCTGGAAATAGGAGTTTGATGCCTACATGACTGATGCTCTGCTCAGACCATGCCCCAAGTGCTGTAATTTACACTGGGGCTGGAAGTACCATAGCAGCCAGTAACCCAGGGCTCAGTCACAGCATCTGACTCCAGGCACATCTGCCATGCCCTGTAACTCTCTGGCAAGAGACGTAATTCATTTTCAGCAGTGTCATTGAAGATGATGAAAGAAGAAGTCCAATAATCTCTGTCAGAGAATTGCTGAAAACCTTCTTTGGCTACACAGAAGCTTTTTAATTTGATTAGCTCCAATTTATTTTTGTTGCTCCTGTGACTGCTTTGGAGATCTTCTTCATAAATTCTTTCCCTTTGCTGATGTCTGTAAGAGTTTTTCCAACATTTTCTTCTAGAATTCTTGAGGTTTCATGCCTTAGGTTTAAGTCTGTTATCTATCATGAGTTTATTGAATGGTGAGAGACGCGGATTCTGATTCAGTCTTCTACATGGGGCTATCCAATTTTCCCAGCACCATTTGTTGAATAAGGATTCTTCTCCCCAGTGTATGTTTTTGTTTGCTTTGTCAAATATTAGATGGCAATATAAGGATGGGTTCTCTGTTCTGATCCATTGATCTATGTCTCTGGTTTTGTGCCAGTTTAATGCTGTTTTGGTTACTATAGCCTTGTAGTATAGCTTAAAGTCAGGTAAATTGATCTCTCCCAATTTGTTCTTTTTGCTTAAGGTTGCTTTTGCTACATGGGGTCTTCTCTGGTTCCAAACAAAGTGCAGAATTATTTTTTCTAGATCTGGGAAAAATGAGGTTGGTATTTTAATAGCAATTGCATATAATATGTAGTTCAATTTGGGTAGTATAGACTTCTGCACAGCCAAGGAAGCAATCATTAGAGCAAATAGCCTACAGGATAGGAGAAAATATTTGCATCGATAAAGGACTGATAACTATAATCTATAAAATACTCAAGCAAATCAGTAAGAAAAAATCAACTCCATTAAAAAGTGAGCAAAAGGCAAGAACACAAACTTTTCAAGAGAAAATAGACTAATGTCCAACAAACATATGAAAAAATCACTCAACATCTCTAATCATTAGGGAAATGCAAATCAAAACCACAATGAGATGTCACTTAACTCCAGTGAGAATGGCTTTTAACAAAAAGTACCAAAACAACAAATGCTGGCATGAATGCAGAGTCATAAGAATACTCATACACTGCTGGTGGGACTGCAAACTAGTACAACCTCTGTGGAAAGTAATATAGAGATATCTCAAAGAGCTAAAAGTAGACCTACCATTTGATCCAACAATCTCACTACTGGGTATTTACTCAAAAGAAAGAAAAAAGACATTCTATAAAAAAGACATCTGCACTAGAATGTTTATGTCACCACAATTCACAATTGTAAAGATGGGGAAACAACTCAAGTGCCCATCACATGAGTGAATTAATAAAATGTGATATATGTATACCATGGAGTACTTTTCAGGCATAAAATAATGGTGAACTAATATCTCTCATATTATCCTGTATGGAACTGGAGACCATTCTTCTAAGTGAAGTATCACAAGACTGGAAAAACCAACACCACATGTACTCACCATTAAATTGGAACTAGTTGACCAGCACTTATGTGCACATATGGAAATAACAGTCATCGAAAATCAAGCAGTTGGGAGTGAGGAGGAGGCATGGGTAAATTCATACCTAATGGATACAATGCACACTATCTGGGGAATGGGAACACATAACTTTTACTCAAACAGTACAAAAGCAATTTATGTAACCAAAACATTTGTACCCCCATTATATTCTGAGAGAAAAAGAAAGCTTCTTTGGATGAGGGAAAATTGGATTCGTGGTATCACCCCATCCCCTCATTTTCATGTGTTTGGTTTCTATGTACTTGCATTGGCTGTATTATCACTCCTCCTGTGATGTATTGTTTGCTATTTTTTGTAGATATGTGTTTTCTTTCTGCAAATGGATCTTCAGCTCCTTCAGGGCAAGGTTATCTTTTAATATCCCTTTGTGTTACTTACATTTTCATTTGCAGTGATCTACCTAATAAGCACTTTCAAATAATCAATGATATCTTTTTCCAAGTCAAAATGATAGTAGATTTGTCATGAAATTCTGCTTCCATAAGAAGAAGAAAGAAATCTGTGAAAAGTAATTGGTCTCTTTTTTTCTGAGATGGAGAAATATCCTCTTTCAAATGTTTAGTTTTACTCGAGGCCTATTCTTTGGTATAGAAAATATGAGAAGTCATTGCAAACCATTTCAAACATGTTGAAATATATAAAGCCTTTATATTTCTCTGTTATTAATATTTTTATTAAAAATAGTCAAAACCTCATAGTACCTAATATAAGAACTTCTGAAATTAATACTGGTTATAGTTTAAAATAATTAAAATAATACAGATTATCAGTCTAGTATTTAAATTCATTAGTTTTTCTCTGTTCAAATTTCAGACACAGGAAAAATGACTAATGCCCAATTTTATATGAGTGAAGAATTTCAGAATTGAAAGAGACAAATCATAGTAGATATATAGTTACATACATACATACATATATACATGCACACATAGAAGAAAGAGAGAGATAGAGGAAGGGAATTTATATAACATAATTGCTCTTGGATTTGGTCATCCTCTTAGCCAACAGCCATGACTTTACCCTTAGAGAGCTGATTTTGCACTTTATTCTCCTTGTAGGTACTCCATGCTTGATGGATAGACATTTGTCTGGGTAGACAAGACTGGCTTTATGCCAGGTCTTTAAGAAGAATGCAGGTTTTTGAAAAATAATAAACATGCCTTCATTCTCTATAGCAACATAGCCTAGTGCTTCCAAGAACTGAACATATGTTCCAACCCAGTGCTCCACACAAATGCAGCTTTGCATACACACTCAGATTTCCACTGTGTTATAGCCTTCCATTGTGTGTATTCATTTGTGTCGAGCTGCCCTGTCTTGATAATTCTGTACCTCTAATGGTGACTTCAACTCAGAAGCAAAAAAGGGGATAAGTCCTTCAGAAGATAAGCCCTCACACTTGAGCCCAAATCCCCTAACAAATAATGTCTACTTTGCCCAGTTCTGGCTCACCTCTTTTCCATTATAACCTATAATTTGTATTTCAGGGACCTAAGAGTCTCACCATCTCTTCTGGCAGGACTGTGGAGCTGATAGATATTTTGAGTGCACTGGAAGAAGATGCCGCTGGTCACAGAATCAGTCCACTTACATTACTCCCACTCCCCATTCCTGACTATACCATGGGGATAATGCTGAGGAAGACTCAGGGTGAGAGGAAGTAGGCAATGGGCACAACTTGCCCAGAGCATGTTTCAGAGGATTACTGTCCAGGTGGCAACATCTCTGACCCAGAAGCAGAACCTGCTATAAAGAAGCCAAAAAAGTCAACAGTTTCTCTGTAGAAATGGACCAAAAGAGGTATCAGGCCATATTTTCCAAAGTGATCTACACCAGATTCTCAAATTGAAAAACTCCATAGTCAAGACATGGACATCTAGGGGCTGTTGGAATTATTTCAAATTATTTCCGTATTTGAACATACGTCTCGAAAAAGCTAGGTTTGGGGCTCCCTTCAAAAAATTGAAGTGTGTTTTGAGTGTTTTATTTTGAGTGGGTATGTTCTATATCTGAGGAGAATATAGGTGCTGTAGGAGAATTCTCCAGATGCATATCACAGTCTAGTCACAATTAGAAGAGACAGATTTAAAATGGTCTTTTCCTACTTCCATTTTGCTGGTAATAACGATTTTAATGAAATGGATAAATTTACAAGAATAAGGCCTTTCACTACCAGAATGAACAAAAATTTCAAATCATATGCACACTGAGAAAAGTTCTACACCTTTTACAAGCCCATAAGCATTTTGCTCATCAAGGATTCAAGCAATACTTGCAGAGAAAATTAATTTAGTTTAGTTATAAAATTTGGTGAGGAATAACTTAGCTTGGCTATTTAGCTTGATTTGAACTCTACCAGGAAAAATTACTAATTTGGACAAACAAGGACCTTAGGCAGGGAGAAAGCCCAGTGATTATGAAGTTTGTTAATGCTATTTAGGAACAAGGCTAATAGCTCTATCACTTTTGCTTTGATGACTCTTCAATAGCATCAAGCTGATGACAGCTTTGAAGAAGAAAGAAATCAAGGGAACAGCAATGATTCATAAAAATAAGACTTAACAGTGCTCTCTAAAAACAGCACAGAACTCAAAAATTGGAAGAGAGAGGTGTTTGATTTCCAAGTGGACAAAGGAAAAGAGATAGTAGTGCACTACTGACATGGCAATGATGTCATTATCATCTGCTTCAAAGGTGTGAGTATTGAGCCTTTGAAAAAGGCTATGAACTATTCAACAGCAGCCAATAAGAAGTCCATATCAATCAACAAACAGTGATGAGTATGTCCAAAGAAAACACTGGGAATGTGCAATGGATGGATCAGAATATTTTCAAGTACATTGTTAAGGTTAGAGACACGAAGCGGTACGTCAGCTTGATCAATTACATCATCTCTATGGCCATCAACAATAATGTCAGCTGCACAGGATCTATGACAATGAGCCTGGGTTACATCTGCTGACTTTTCAAAGACATGCTGGATATTTCCATTTGCAATACAGTGCAGAGCTACTGGGACAAAAGAACAGAGGGAAGTATGCCCAAATAAGAACAGAGATCAGATACGATATGACATCTCACCGGACAATTTATTAAGACAAAAAAAACCCCACACATACACACACACACACAAGAAAACAACCATGTTCACTCCTACACTAGGTGTAAAAAATGTCAGAAAGATATCTATGCAAATTTTGTCAAAACATATCACAAAAAAACAGTGTCTGATATGATGACAGTTACTTGCACCTGGAATTCCTTAGTATATCATTAATATTATCATTTATTTTGTTATCCTGTGTTTCCCAACAAAATACCAAGTTTTGATCCAGATCTAATGGACTAGGTTGGTTATTAGGCAAACTTTTCTTTTCCTTTCAAAACCATAAATTCCTGTAATCTAGTTATTTTAATTCGTAGGAAATTATAATGCCTTCTCTTAGTAAAATAACTCTCTGTGAATATTTTCATTTTTGAAAGGCCTGGGCCTGCTGAGTGAACAATACTAGTAACCTGAATTAAAGGAATTTTGAGTGGTAAACTTGCCTTGGAAATTAGGGGTATTTAAATACCTGTCTTCTTAGAGCCATTTGCTTACATTCCAAGTGTAGACCTAGATACTTTGCCCTCACTGAAAAGGATTCCAGAGTAAAAATATCTACTGTCCCTCCTGCCCTGCACCACCCCATTTTAGTCCATTTTATGTTGCTATAAAGGAATACCTAAGGCTGGGTAATTTATAAAGAAAAAAAAAAGATTTATCTGGCTCAAAATTGTGGCTAGCTAGAAAGTTCAAGATTGGACATCTACATCTGGTGAGGGCCTTAGCTTGTTCCAACTCATGGCAGATGGTGAAGGTGTGCTGGTGTGTGCAGAGATCTCATGGTGAGAAAGGCAAAAAGAGAGAGAGTTAGGAGATTCCAGGCTCTTCTTTGACAACCAGGTCTGGTTGGAACTAATAAAGTAAGAATTTATTCACCACCCTACCATGAGCATATTAATCTATTCATAAGAGATTCACCCCCATGGCCCAAACACCTCGCATTACCTCCCATTAGGCCCCACCTCCAATGAGATTTTGTGGAGACAAACAAACCATATTCAAACTATAGCACTCACCCCCCCGCCGAATAGGAGGAGGGATACAGTTGCCAGCCACTCCATATAAGCTCCGAATTTTGTAATATTGTGGTCCATCCACTCTGGTGCACAGGTAGCACCAGGCCTTCATTGTGTCACCCCATGGAGAATCAGAGCTTGCAGAACAGTGCTGCTAAGGCATTCTGACCCAGAGGTCTTGTGTGTCTATTTAAATGCCTGTATAACTGTGGGTTGCTACCTTGTTAGCTTACAAGTAGGTAACATCTCAGACCCTTCATGACTTCAGCCTTAACATTTCTTTTAATGGTTCCATGTAGTCGATAGCCTTGCCTGCATCCTTTGTCCTTAATGAAAGTTTGCTTGAGACTATATAGAACCATGTGGAAATCAGAGCAGTTGTGCATTTTAAAACAAAAGATGCCTTTGATTTGTCCTCTAAATCAACCTTGTTTATTAGCAGATAAGGAATGGTGACCAAGAATATTTAAATGACTTTCCAGGATAAATAGTCTTAGGGTCTGATAAAATCCTGAAGAAAGAAATTTAGCTAGAAATCCACTAGTGAGACACATTTCCTTCTTTCCTAACTCATACATCCCAGTTCATTCTGCAAGTTATTATGTTTTTGAGTCTTTCTCAGCAAGACTACATATTCCCATAAGATTCCAATTCCAATTCCTATTCAGAAATGTATTCTTATGCTCTTGTTGTTTGATTAATGTTTTTTTCATCTCTCCCTGCTTGTGGTCCCCTCTTCTGGCTGTAGCATTATTTCTGCCTGAGGATCTTACTGTGAGCCCATCTGTGTCCAGGACACAGCAACTTGGAAAATTAGCGTGAGCCTTAAAAATCTGGACATTCTCTAATAATATATTGGGGGGGGTCCTATAATGGCAATTCTCTGGGAATGAGGTTTCAAAATAACTCCAGCCCTGTTCTCCCCCCACCCCAACCCCTTCAGTGGCTGCTGGTTTTTACTGTGAGCGTAGATGTTACTCTTCAAGGCTAGCACGCAGATGGAAGAGGGCTATTTGAGGGATACGGCAGATTAAAATGCCTCAAAGAACACTGTTCTTACCAAGATTCATCCATATTTTTAGGATAAATGCTCTCCTGATTGCTTTCTCTGAAATATTTCCTTAAAGAATTTGGTTAATTTTCAGAGTTTTGAAAAGTTGATTTTGACAATTTTTGCCAGTTTTCTCATCGCTTCTATAGAGGAGAGAGTTTTCAGAATTCCTTACTCTGCTATTTTTGTTGATGGCCACTCAAAGGCAAGTTTTGATTTATAAAAGTTTCTGCTTTTAGTGTGTGAATGTATGTAGGAAATATATCTTATGTCGAGACTAGAATATGACTTTTATTCATTCCACAAACAGTGACCGAGGACCTATTTTTTTTTTTCAAGTTTCTCTACTAGATACTGGAAATTTGGTAAAATGAAATCTGTATTCTCTTTGACCTAAAAGAGCTCACAATTTGGGGGAGTTATTTGAGGAAATAAACGATTGCATTGTAATGTAGTCATTAACAAAAACACCAGGGGCTATAATAGCATGGAAAAGGAGGAATTCTGTGGGTTAGAATTTATGAGAGACATTATTAATATCAAAGGGGTGTGTATATGTGTGTTTGTGTGTGTGTGTGTATGTAGCTGTGAGAGGTAGAAGATATTCTGAAAAAGAAATTACCAGACTATATTGAGAGAGGGTGTGTATAAATTTACTATAAACAGGAGAGTAAAATACTTAAAAGCACAAACTCTGGGGGTTGACTCCTGGGTTCAAATTCTGACTTTGCTATTTCTGAGTTGCATATTTGGGCCAATCAGATAACTTCTTTGAGTCTCAGTTTCCTCTTTGGTAAATGGAGTTCCCATGAGTACTTCATAGAATTTTTTTGAGGATTAAATAAGTTAACATTTGTGGCATACAGCAGTGCCTCATAATAAATAGTGTTATATAAATAGTTATCACTTACATATAGAAAATATGCAAAAGAGAAATGCACATGCCATAAACTATGGTGAAGTAAAGCTTAACAAAATCTTGTCAGTTGGTGGGGATTCCCACAAGAAACAATGATGATTAGTGTTGTAGGTGAGGCAGATACGTTTAGAGGTATACTCAAATCGCTGGTCAAAAGCATAAATGTGTGGTCATCTAGGGACTTCAGTGTGAGATGGAGAAACGCAGTGCAAGGTCCATGAGTTGTGTCTTCTTCTTCTTCTTTTTTTTTTTTTGAGACAGAGTTTCACTCTGTCACCCAGGCTGGAGTGCCGTGGCATCAGCCTACCTCACAGCAACCTCAAACTCCTGAGCTCAAGTGATCCTCTTGCCTCAGCCTCCCGAGTAGCTGGGACTACAAGCACTCACCAAGAGGCCCAGATAATTTTTTCTGTTTTTAGTGGAGATGGAGTCTTGCTCTTGCTCAGGCTGGTCTTGAACTCCTGAGCTCAAACAATCCCCCCTCCCAGAGTGTTAGGATTACAGTCATGAGCCATTGCCCCCAGCCCAATTGTATCATTTTTGAACAGCTTCTCTAACCTCCTAACAGTTTCTAGAACTCTGGTGTCTTTTTTTAAACAAATCATCAATATCCCCTCAGGAGCCAAACTTTCCAAGTTTAATTGTACATTTAAGTTCCAAATAGGGAGATAAAAGGGTCTGCCTAAGGAGTCGGAAGCCCCAGTATGCTTATCGCTGACATGCATCAATTCCACACCTCGCCTCAAATTGACTTTTGAACTAAAATCTTTTCAGTCACAGAAGGCACAGGAAAGTTCTGGCCCCTTCAGTCGTGGTGGCTTTAAGTTGTTGACTTGGCAAAGAACTTATCCTGGACTCTGGGACTGTGGGCACAGGAATGTTTGACTGGGCAGTGGCCTGATGTCATTTTTCTCTCAACTTTTTTTTTCCCCTTTCAGCTAGGGTTTTAAGACAGCAAGTCAGAATGTAGAGAGAGATGAATTCCTTCATAAAAACAAATGGCAGTACTGAAACCTCAAATTTGGTTTATATCTTGGGGGAGCCTCGGGCCTTTTTTTTTTTTTTTCCAGTTAGCTAACAATCTGATGGGGTAAAGTGGAATGCTAGCAAAGAGGCAGCAATGCATGATTGGTCTGGATTTTTTTATGAATAAATATAATTTTTTATTTTACCTTTCTGTGGTGAAAGAATATAGGTCCAGAATATATGGGATCACTTGGACCAGTTTTAAATGATGTATGAAATGAAAAATTCTCAGGGGCATGGCTCTGCAAACACTGTCATGCTAAGCCATTCACAGCTGTACTGAACTTAAACAAAGCAGAACGATATAGGATTTTAAGGCCAAAGAGGACAGTTTACAGGTGTGCTTATGCAAATATGTAACACAAATAAGCACACACACAAATAGAAATTTCTTGAAGATTATTAATTTTAAAATTTTCATTCACAGAAGCAATTACAGGACTATTTTTTTCTTCCAGAATATGTTCTTCCATATATTTTTCATACCCAATTGTCAAGAACATAGGGAAAATGTTTAAAGTGTATTTTTATGTATTGATTTACAATAGAAACTAAAACTGAAACAAAAATTAAACTGAAAAGATGCACTTGTATAATTGTTTATCTAAATTAGTTGATGAGAGCATAGTGTTAAGGAAGCCAAATCCAAGATTTAAATCCATGCAGGGCTCTTAAGAGCTCATCGTTCTCTTATTCTATGGCCTATTTGGTCCTGTATAAGAGATTGGTCACAGAGCATGCCATGCGAAAGCAGGAATAGATCAACAAAAGTCTTTGAGCTCTGTACATCCCTAACTCTGAGGGTAAGTTACCATCGTCCTTAACATCTAGGAGCTGAATTCTCTCAGTGGAGTCTCAGCCTCAGTTCCAGGTTGCACTGGGTCGACCCTCCTTGGTACAAAATTCTGCCATATCTGAAAAGTTGTGTCACTCTTTAGATACCTCAGTAGCCATTTTCTTTGTGAAGCCCCATGAACTGTATAATTTGAGCAATTTATTCTCTTTTTAGAGCATGCACTATAATTATGTTAGTTCTCTTACCCCCATTAATTGCTGGGCTGCCCATAAAAGTCACGGACAGACAGTTCTGCCCAGCAAATATTCCATGTAATAGTCTTCATTTCTCAGCCTGTCTTATAGGTGGAAGGGAAACATGTGATCAGTTCTGGCCATTGGTCCATATGCATCAGAATTTAAGAAATGGTACATTACCTCTGTGCTCTCTCTTTCCAGGGTTCTCACAGCCTAATGTTCCAGATAGCCGACCTACAAAATGGTGGACCCTTTACTAACTTTTCATGGAGTAACCTCCACCACACATTGGACTTATAATATGAATATGAAATAAACTTTGTTAAGTTAGGCCATTGAGATTTGGCGGTTAACTTTTTAACATCTAGTTCTTATTAGAACCTGAAAAGCAACTTCCTAATATTGCATAAATACACATGTGAATTTGGAGTATCTTCTTAAACAGGGGAAACACTTTTTATGCTGATACAATTCCGTTTGTCTATTTTTGCTTTTTTGCTCATACTTTTGGTGTCATATCTAAAAAAATCATTTCCCAGACCAGTGTCAAAGAAGCTTTTCCTTATATTTTCTTCAAGTAATTTTACAGTTACAAATCTTACATCTATGTCTTAAACAATTTTGATTTATTTTTATACATGGTGTGAGATAAAGGTCCAATTTCATTATTCTACATGTGAATATCTAATTAGAAAAAAAATTACTGAAGATGTTGTCTTTTTTTCTTTGCGTGTTCTCGGTACCCTTGTTAAAGATTAGTTGACTGGAGATGCATGGATTTATTTCTGGTCTCTCTGTTTTGTTTTATTGATCTCTACATTTGTTTTTTATGAAGAACCAAACTGTTTTAATTACTGTAGTTTTTAAAATATAATTTGAAATTAGGAAATGTGGTGCCTCCAGCTTTGTTCTTCTTGCTCAAAATTGTTTTAGCTATTTGGGGTCTTTCATGGTTTCATATGAACTTTAGAGTTTTTTCCTATTTCTATAAAGAATTCCATTGAAATTTTGATATACATTGCATTGACTCTATATAATACTTTGCATAGTTGCACATTTTAACAATATTAATTCTTCTAATACATGAACATTGTATATCTTACCAATTATTTGTGTCTTCTTTAATTTTCTTCATCAATATTTAATAACTTATAGTGTACAAGTCTTCCAGCTCTCGAGTAATTTCATTGGCAAGTGGAGATTATTTAGATGTTCCTTTCTGGTTTGTATGCCTTTTATTTCATTTTCTTGTCTAATTGCTCTGGCTAGAATTTTCAGTACTTTGCTGAATAGAAATAGCAAGAGTTTATATCCTTGCCTAAGGAGATCTTAGAGAAAAAAATTTCAATACTTCTTCTTGATTATAGTCATTGTGGGTTTTGCATATGTGGCATTTATTGGTTTGAAGTAAGTTCTTTTTATACTTACTTTGTTGAGTTTTTATCATGAATAAATGTTGCATTTGTCAAATGTCTTTTATCCATCTATTGAGATGATCATGTGGTTTTTATCTTTCATTCTGTTAATGTGATGTATTAATATCAAATTGATTGATTTGCATATATTGAACCATCTTTACTTCCCAGGGATAGATCTCAATTAGTTAGAGTATATGATTCTTTTACTCTGCTATGAAATCCAGTTTGCTAGTATTTTATTGAAAAATTATTTTTATCTTTGTTCATCAGGGATATTGGCCTGTAGTTTTCTTTCTTGTGATGTCTTTGTCTGGCTTTGGTATTAGGGCAGGGCTGGTCTTATTAAATGAGTTTGAAAGTGTTCCTTTTTTTCCTGTTTTTTGAAAGAGTTAAGAAGGATTGGTGTAAATTCTTCTTTTAATGTTTGTGAAGCCATCTGATCTTGTCATTTTCTTTCTTGGGAAGTTTTAAATACTAACTCTATCTTTTTATTTGTTATTGGTCTGTTCAGGCTTTGTATTGCTTCTTTACTTAATTTTGGAAGGTTGTGTGTTACTAGGAATCTGTTAATTTCTTGCAGTTTATCCAGTTGGTTGGCATATAATATTCATAGTGTCTTATGATCTATTTTATTTCTTAAGCATCCATTCTAATGTCTTCTGTTTCATTTCTGATTTTATTTATTTGAATCTTCTTTCTTTATTTACTTAATTTGTCTAGTTAAGAGTTTGTCTATTTTGTTTATATTCTCAAAAAAAGAGCTCTTAATTTTCTAGATTTTTCTGTTGTTTTTCTGTTATCTGTTTGATTTATTTCCACTTTATTATGTTTATTTCCTTCCTTCTGCTAACTTTAGGCTTTTTTTGTTCTTCCTTTTCTTCCTTGAAATGTAAAGTTAAATTATTTATTTGAATATCTTAATTATACTCTGAAGCTCTCCCAGAGCTTTTTCCATGTGTGGATAGTTGTTCATCATTATTTTTGTGAGGAGAGGAGGGGTGGGACCTCCTGGTCTGCCATCTTGCTGACCTCACTCCCACGTTCACCTGTCAATTATCTCAGTAAGTGCATCTTTTAATAAAGGAAATAGCTTAGTGAAATACTGAAGGAAATGATCTAGGGAAAGTTAAAGAATGGGAACATTTTTATTTAACTTTCCTGTCCATTGGCCCCTAGCATGACCACAGTTCTCACCATAGTGATGTCGACAGTCTCAGACCTTCCCTGTGAAACAAAGTCCAGCCAATACCTGTCCTCTTCACTCCTAGTACTTTTGCTTATATTTGGGGAATTAAATGGATTACATTTGTAATTGGAGAATCAAATGAACTGCCTAGAGAAGAGTGGCCAAAGGTCCTTTTAGGTGAAAATCTTTTAATTCAACAGAAACTATAACACCAACTCAAATAAATAACTTGAATTTAGTTTTCACTGTTATGATATTTCTGTGTTGTTTCCACATATATCTGCCTCTGATTTCTCTTGGATATATAAACTGGAAAGGCTGGAAACATTGACCCAAAACTGAAATTGCTCAGTAAAAGCCTGAGAGATCATCAAACCCCAGCAGGACTTATCTATCCCTGACCTACAAGTACTGTTGAATGGTATTTGAACATGTTGGGCAAAGATAAGAAACCTCCCATGGTTTAAGTGAAGAGAAACTGTGATTTCACTGTCCTTTTTCTCCAAATCCATTAGTTTGGGAATTAGATAATGTGCAAAATACAAATATTAGACTCCTAATCTTCAATGCAAGCACACAACAACAGGAGGCCCTGCTAAATTATTCTATGGGTTACATACTGATAAGATCTTCATTTTTTGTTAATTTGAGTAAAGACAAAAACAGCAATTTTGTTTTGCTGTTAACTCAATAGTCTTTAACACTATGAATGTAGACTGATAAAGGGTAAGTAAAATACAAGACTTATTGTTACCTCCTGTCCAATCTAGATTTGATGAGGAAGAAAGTGAAGTATTTCTCACTTAAAGGGGAGTCAAAGTTCCATCATTTCATGAATTCAAAGAATATGGCGTGCTATACTTCTGGTCAAATATGTGTAAAATTTATGATGGCAAAGATCTGATTTGTTCATAATGTAGTCCAAGCATCTAGAAGAGTACTTAGTGCATAATAGCTTATAAATATTTTCTGGATGAAAACTAATGGTATAAAAAGGGAGTATGTACCATTCTAGTAGTCTGTGGTTTCCCAAATAATCCATGGTAGGTACAATAGCAATGGAATGGAAGAGGGTCTGGTAGTGATATTTCATGTGCTACCTGAATGTTAATAAAAGAAAAACACACACTCAATGGTTTGGCACATAAACTGAGGGTAAGTATGTAGAAACTTTCTTAGTATTTTGACATTATCCTAAATCCAAGTACAGGGTCTTTCTCCTTGAAAAGTCTATGAAATTAGCACAGGCCTTATTAAATTCCTGTGCGGAGTCCCTATGGCTCCAAATCCATGCTGATCATGCATTCACACCAGTAATAAATTAAAATGTGATATTTTAAGATTAATTTTCCAAAAATAGTCCCAAAGTGTAAAATTCAGAATCTGCTTTTAAAAATTTAACTGTTATTTATTGAAGACCTACTTTGAGGGTACTGCTCTAGGGGGTGAAGGTATAGTCATTAAAAAAATTTAAACTAAAAACAAATCACATATTATGCTATAATTATCAACAAAATCCTAGAAGCTCTTTCCGTAGCTCTCTCTTTCTCAAAATAGATGTAACATGTGTGGACTATGCACTAGTCTTTTCTGCAGGAGAGTTTCCCCAAGGTTGCTTTTGCTGTTCTGTTGCTGCCTATGTGCTTTTGTGTGAAGAAGACGTGCTTCCTTGTTTCTTGATCATCCTAAGGAATTTTCTCTTTCTTTATTTTCTTTCCTTCTCTCTTTCTTTCTTCCTTTTTTTGGTAACAGCTTTTTTGAAATACAACTCACACACCATAAAGTTGGCTTACTTGAAGTACATAATTCAATGACTTCTAGTATATTCACAAAGTTGTCCAACAATGACCACGATCAATTTTAAAACATTTTTATTCCTTCAGAAAGAAAATCCATACTCTTCAGCTACTACCCCTAGTCTCCCTGTTCTCCCAGTCCTTAAGCAACCACTAATGCATTTTGTCTAAGCTGGACATTTCATGTAAATGAAATCATGTAATATGTGGTCCTTTGTAGACTAGCTTTTGTCATTTAGCATAATGTTTTCAAGTTTTATCCATGATGTAGCATGTATCATGGATAAAAATATCATTTCTTTTTATTGATTAATAATATTACGTTGTATCTATTGTATGCATGTGCCAGATTTTATTCATCCATTCATCACAGGATGGCAATTTGGATAGTTTTTAACTTTTGAGGTATTATAAATAATGCTGCTATAAATATTCATGCACAAGTTTTTACACAGATATGTTTTAATTTCTTTAAGGTATATAGGCAGGATCATAATTGCTGGAATGAGGGGCAACTCTACGTTTACCTTTTAGAGAAACTCAGAACAATTGGCTGCACCATTTTATATTCCCACCAGAATAGTATGAGTATTCCAGTTTTTCCACATCCTTGCCAAAACTTGTTATTTGATTTTTTTTTATAGTTTTCGTAATAAGTGTGAAGTAGCTACTTCATTGTGGTTTTGATTTACAATTCCCTGATGACTAATTATGTTGAGTATTTTTTCAAGTACATATTGGCTACTTGTATATCTTCTATAGAGAAATGTCTATTAAGATACTTTACCTATTTTAAAATTGGATTATTTGTCTGGATTGCTGACATGTAAGAATTCTTTACGCATTTTAGATATCGGTCTCTTACCAGATATATGATTTGCAAACATTTTCTCCCATTCACTGCAATGTATTGAACTGGTATTCAATACAGTGGAAGGCAACTGTAGTCTGGTCTCCTTGGCTTGCTTCTCCTGACAAGGAATCTCAGATTTACAAACGATCCGTGGTAAGGGTGATTAGAACCCATGTATTCTCAGTGTGTTGCACCAAAATTAGAGCCTCCACCTCATTAGTGGGGGCCAAGCAGAGAGAAGATCCCCCTACCTCTTGGCTATACTTGCTCAGAAGTTAGTCTTTGCAATTGGTAACTGGGGAAAGGGTGAGAAGTGCTAACATAATCCCCCTTCTGTAAAGACACGGTTTCCTTCTTACCAGGAAATGGGGAAGAGAGAGTCCCTGTTTTTGACTATACATATTTGGAGTGAAATTTTCTTCAGGCTGCGTCAGGTAGGAAATAGACAAAGATAAATAATATCATAGTTTAGCTGTCACTGACAAAACTCTGCATCAGTTTTCTGGGGCTGCAATAGCAAAGTCCCCCACACTAAGGGGCTTAAACAACAGAAATGTATTTGTTCTCCAGTTCTGGAGGCCAGAAGTACTAGATCAAGATGCTGGCAAGTCAGCATCTTCTGAAGCCTCTCTGCATAGCATGTAGATGAGCATTTTTTTTAAATGTTTTCACATGGTCTTTCCTCTGTTCCTATTTTTTATTGAGTTATAATAGTCTTTTTATTATTCTTTAAGGTTATTCTTGAAGTAGGTTTTCATGAAAGAGTAAAAGTTTCTTCATTTGCTATATGCCCTTACCACTGTTTCCATAGACTTTAAACAAATGTTTGGTTTTATAAATGATTTTTACCACTTCACAGGGGAGCATGTCTATGGAGCTTTTCAAATTGCCATACCAGAATTGGAACTCCTGACCATGTACCCAAGAACCCTTTTTTTAAAAATGAAAATATCACTTAAATGTTATGATAAGTCAATAAAATATATTGTTGGACCTGGCTACTTACAAAGTGTTGAAGGTGAATTTTAAAAACAGAATGTAATTTGCTTAATTTTGGAAAAAAGTTAAGTATGAATATCTTGAGTTAGTTGAAATAGCTTTAAAATTTCTTCTTCCAGTCTTATGAACACACTTACTGCTGCTCTATTATCAGTGTTTCTAAAACAAAACATGATTATTTATACAGACACTATACCTTGTGATTAGCATTGAATAGAATCGAATTAAGACAAATTAACAAGCAAGAAGCAAGTCCTTTGTCTCTTTAAAAATTCTAATTTTTTCACATAGATATAATACTTGTTCAAATATACTATGTTTTAATATGAGGAATCATTATGCAAAATGAGTAAAAGTTATTAGTTTCCTAATAATTCTTTATATTAATTGCCAAGCAGACATATTCAGTAAACAATATGTAAAGATTTTTATATTTTTTCTTACTCTTACGTTCATTCTGATTAAATTTATTAAAATGGAATTAATGTCTATTGATTTTATGTCTTTGAAAATTAAGAAACTGTTCCTCACAACTGCTGTCACTATTGTACTTTGGGCCTTAATATTTTTTGTTTTATTTACATTATTCTTCCCAGGCTGCTTGGAAATTTTCTTTTTCTCCTCACTGAAGTACTACTAAGGAGGCAATAATCAATACAAATGGCACTTTCCTTTATAAATTCTTTCCTAATTTCACTTTCTTCTACAAATTTACATATTTCATTTCTCTGTGCTGTAGCTGAACTATAGTCAAATTAGCAGTGTTTATCTGTTATTGCATGTTATAATTAGTGGGTACATGTTTATATGAGGAAAGCAAGAAACTTTGTGTTACTGAGGAATTTTTATGCTATCTATAATCTATTTTAATATATTTCTATATAGATAGTAGACTACATAGGTATATGAGTTAATTTTAATCTAAACCCAAGGCAGTTAGTTAACATTTGAAGTTCCTCACTCAATAATTCACCTTCGTGAGACATCTATGGAAAATGCTTCAAATATCGTTACCTAAACTTGCACAAGAAGGTACAAAATTGTCATAATGGAGATTAGAATGAATTTTTCTTTGGTAAAATGGCCAGTATTTATGAGACTTCTCTGTGTAAGTATAAATGAGGGGATATAATGGTCTAGTTAGTGTAGATAAATACTTTGATATCAGCATCTTGTAACTCCATCTGATCATGTGTTCCTCTATTTAATGGAGGAATCTGTCTTCTGATTCATCTAGACAGTTGCCTGATTTTGTCATCAAAATATTGTTGTATTTTCATTATAGTGAATTTTTCATGCAAGTACTTGTCATTGAATTAAGAAGAAAATGAGCAAAAATTGTACCAAAGTTAGTTTCCAGAAGCAGCCAGTTTTGCACATGATAATAATAAATGATTTTAAATGTGGCAAAATTTGTTCCAGGCATTGTATTTGTTTTAATACACTACTGGAAGTAAGGTGATGTAAGAGGCACATAGCTCCCTCCTTACTCTCTGAATCGGAGACTACCAATAGTCATAGTGAAGTACTTAATGATTTTCAGTGGCCAAAACTAGTTTAGATCAATTTGCAATAGGAAATCAATGGAGGCTTACAAATAAAGTTTAAATGAATATATCACGTGATGCCATTCTTCCAAACACACTGTTACCTCTGCCAGGACTTTCCTATCATCACCGTTGTATTATGCCATCAGAGAAACAATTCATGTTATCCCGAATGGAGATGACTTCCCTGGCACCCACTTATACTCCAGCTCTTCCATGTGGTCCCATATCATTGTGCTTACCTGAACCATTAGATCCACTATATTGTCACCGAAAGCTAGGCACTTGTCTTTGACTGTCTTCAAGGCCACATCAGAAGAACTAGGAAATTGGTTTGAAGAGAGGGATAGAGAAGCTTATTAATTTGCCAGCAAATGAGGTAAACATCAGACTCCTGTCTCAAAGTACCAATTTTCCTAATTATAAGCAGAAATACAAATCTTTTAAAGGGTGAGTTCTCAGCTTAAGGCAATTGCTGTTTAACTACAGTTGGTGATTGTGATCGTCCCATCTCCATCCCATCTCTTCCCACAATCCCATGACCTCTGCCCAGCAGTTCTATGGAGCCATCTCCTACAGCATAAAGAACAAAAGACATTCCCCTGCTCCCTCCAACCACTGGCCTGACCAGGGATGCAGGTTTTAGTTCTAAAAAAGAGTGAGTGAGATTTTAAAGAGACAGAAAACATTTTTGCCATTTTTTTTTCCAGGTCATTCCTTCTGTTACAATATTCTATTAAAATTTCCCATTTATTCTCTTGAATTACACACTAACTTCACCTGAGGGAAACAGCTGTTTTTTATCCATAGCTTTAATCACATGCCCACACAGTGTATATGACAAATAGTAGGTATTCAGAAATTCAGAAAATACTCATTGAATTATGTGGGGTAAATTCAATTTTCTTCCAAATTTGTATGTATACCAAAAAATGATTATATATATATATATATACACATATATAGATACATGTATATATAGAGAGAGAGACTAAAGATCATTCCAACAACATACATCCTCTGTATTCGTTTTTTTCTCATGACTTCTACCTTTCAATGTGTGTAACTCACTTGTTCGCTTGAATTATTTTTCTGGCCAATCTCAAAAGTTACAAATCGTGTGTGGTAAATAATTGGCTTCGATTTCATGATTTTGCCTGATATAATTAAATTGGAAAGGCTTCACTTCAGTGACACCAATTTGTTGGTCCTGCTTTGACCATTGATAAGAGAAAAAGAAAAAGAATCAGTTCAAGAAATACCCCACATTGCTATAGGAAGCAGTAATTTGCCACATTCATCATTTTCTGTCTCCCGTGGGGCATAGTTGCCAGAGTTTCTAAATTAATATGATGAAACTCAAGGCAACTGTAATTACAATATTCTTATCTCTTCCTCCGTCATTCTTCATCCGTATTATTCCATTGAACTGTATGAGAAAAGGAAAGCCTACTAATTTTCTTGTGTTATTATTTGCTATCAAATTGATTCATTATGTTTCTCTTTTGTTCCTAATTATAGTTATCCACCTTCCCTATCTCCAAAAGTAGAAACAGTATGTCTTTGGCTCTTTGACATCTTTTATTTCCACACAGTGTAAACCTGTTTATAGCATGTAGGCTATTAATCCACAGATAATGAAAGAGCATCTACCATGTGCAAAACATGGAGAATTTGATAGCTGCAAAATGAGGTACCTGACACTGGGGGAGTTAAAGTCCAGTTGAGATAATGAGACATATATTAATAGACCATAAAAATAAATGTAAATATAGAAATGTGATGGTGATAAAATCCTAACGTTAAAATTTTAAACTTGAGGAACTAAGAAGATTTCATGGGAAAATGAGTTTTTCAGATGGGAAGTGATGAATAGGAGCTTATTGATACAAGGAGAGGATTGTAGGCAGAGGTGAAAGAATGTTTTGAGGAAGAGGAAAAAGTCAAGAATGAGCAAAGTATTTACGGGCATGATTTTCTAGAACAGAGGGTTTGTGTAGGTGCGTAATAAGAGATGGAGCTGCGTAAGTTTATCTTTAAGGACAGTTGCAGAGTATTGTGAAGCTGAATCCACCAATGGCTTTTGAGTAGGGAACTGACTTGTGGACTGGAAGTTTTAAGAAAATTGTGATGTGTTTCCTAGCCTCAGTCATTTTTCTAAAGTTCTAATGTTATTAAGGCATAATCATTGTACCTCATTGAGGTATAATTTACACTAAAATGAACTGTACCCATTTTAAGTGTACATTTATTGAGTTTTGACAAATTTAAACATTGTATAATCACACCACAATCAGGAACGTAATATTTCTACCACCCCCAAACGTTCCCCAAACCCCCGTAGTCAACTTCCCCTTCTTACCACTATAGATTAGTAAAAATTTTTCTATTTTCAGTGTTTTTTACTTGAAACTTTCCTTGCATAAGTGCCAAGCAGTACTTGATCATTTTTACTTTTAACCAAAACAGAAACAAATTTTTAATCTTCTAATAGGACAGGCTCACACAATATGTAGGGACAGTGTAATTGGAGACGATGTAATTCTAAAGATCCAATGGAATAATTACCCATAAAACAAAACCTTGGCTACTATTTGCTTACATCATTGTTTTACTTAGATATTAATAAAAATTAACAATGTCAAAAATATGACTAGTAGATAAGCAAAAGGTTTGGAGTTGAAAACTGCTATCTTTTGTAAGCATTTAATTAAACATTCATTTCTAATTTTCAGGTTATATTTTTGTACCAAAGTGTTTATTATGAGTTACAGATGTTTCCATAAGCCATTTAAAACCTTATAGAATTGAAAAGCTTAATGATTGTCGTTACACATTGTATATATGTATCAAAATATCACACTACCCCCAAAATATGCACAATTATTATATATTAATAAAAAATTCCAGAATTCTAAAAAAGCTTGTTGAGTTTGTGTGCTAGACTTATAAAATTTTCCAGCATTATTAAGGTTCCTAGCTATGTAACAACAGATTCTTAGCAGATAAATTAATTTTCATAATTCTCTTTAATCTGGTTGATGCTCCTTGAATACATATATTGCAATCCTCTCACCTGAGATTTATGAATATATGCATTTTGGGGGAAATCTATTCTTTTAGATTTTCTTTTATTTCTAGCATCAGAAGAAACTGGAGTGCTTCTTTTTACAGTTCAATGAAATCCCTATCATTAATTTATTTTTTTAGTGATTAGAGATAAAAGAAGAATAAGATACTGCCACGGTAATGGAAGCTACATCTATCAAATGACTTTATTCTACTTTTTTTTTCTAAATTTAATAGTAGGATGGAACTTGAAAAATAATTTAAAATATTAACTTTAAAAAGTATAAAAACAAAAACGCCATGTCTATTAATTCATTCAACAAGTATTTATTAACATTCTATAAAGTGTCAGGCAATAATGTGTAACAGGGGAGGGAGTAGAGGACACACAGACCCATACCCTTGCCCTCATGAAAGATACATTCTTGTGGGGAGAAGTGAATAGGAAAGAGTTAGTATGTGCTATAGCTGGTGATAAGAAGGGAGCAGCAACAAAGGAGACAGGGGGGTTTAGGTATGAATAGGGATTGACGTTGCAGTGTTTTAAAGAGTGCTCAGGGAAGACTCTGAAATGATGATATTTAGGCAAAGACCTTAAGGCGATGAGTCAAACTGGTATCTGGGGGAAGATCATTCCAAAAATCAATGCCTTGAGTTAGACCTTGCCTGGCTTGTTCAAGAATGACTGAGGCTGCCAGTGTGATCCAATGACTGTAGCATTGTGTCGATCTTAATCTCAAAATAAAGTATAAGTTTTATATTTTGTATTCATTTACTTAAGACTGTATTTCCTCCCATTTATAACTTTATGTCCTTTTGTTTCTACCATTTAATTTTGTCCACATTATTAAAAAGTCTTCAAAAATATTTTTAATGAATGCAAACACACTATCATGGATATTCCAGATTTACCTAAACGTAACTTCTATTATACACTTATTTTAATTTATTATCATTGAAAATCATTATAAGTATTACTGCAATGAACATTACTACACAGAGATATTTACCTAAATTTCCGATTATTTCCTTAGCCACAGTGATCAAAGAGTGCTGGGCAACTGTGGAATTGATAATGAACTCCTATGGAGTAAATACCCCATTACATCTTTAGCATATAGTAAAAATTATTTTCTCAGTAAATCCTACTGTGTGTATAAGAAAAGGAGTAAGGAAAGATACCCTTAAATCATAAAACATAACTGAGTTATTTTTTCTCGAGAGAGACTATTATTAATTTAAGCAAATAGACATTCTATCATTAATTTAAGCAAATTGACATTAAGGAAGTCAGAATTTTGGGGTGTTTGAGAAAATGTTCTCTTAGATCATAGAGGCAGAGGAAAAATTGCCACCAATTCAAAATGCAAGCAAGCAAGCAAAATAAACCCATGAGATATTATCTAGTCGATAAGTTGTGATTGGAGAACAACTGAATATCCAATTTGTAGGATATAAATTTCAACTAGTGTATTTTATACAAGAAAGAAGAGAGAGAGAAGGGAAAGAAGGGAGGGAGGGAGGACAGAAGGAAAAAGAAAAGGGAGGAGAAGAAATATCAGATTCTGAAGGCCAACTTCAGGGAATGAGTATCTAAAATCTGACTTACACACCTTCACAAAAGCCCAGATACTCTCGAACTCCACATTTCTTTGTTGGTAAGAAATAGGTAAAGAAGAATATAAAGTAGAATCTCATGATAATCACTGGTGATGACTAGACATAAGAAGACTGGCAATAAACTATGAATAATATGCAAGTATGTTTGACAAAGATAGCCCAAAGCTTAGCTCTCTCCAGCTTGAAGGATGAAGTTCTATGCAATTACACGTAAGAATGCAAGGCATGCCTTTACCCCTTGCTTTCCAACTTACAGCCTACAATTATGGAAGAAGGTGCTGCTTGGTGAACACCCAAAATTTTAAAGTTTCATTACTACCTCTCTCAGATTGTCTCCTAAGTTGCTGTGAAGTTCAGGTTCTGGCAGTATCAACGGTTGCAAAATAGGAAACTCACACCTTTGCACAGCCTCCTAGCAGCGTGAGTTTCCCCTGATTTTTACAAGGCAGTGATTACCATGGCCATAAACAAAAATCCTACCCTCTCTTAAACTGCCAACCGGATCTAGAAGCAAAAAAGTTTTATTTCTTGCTTTTCAATAGAATATGGTTAGTAGTCTTTCATTTTACTTGCTTCAATTAAATGGATGTCCCTACTTTTTCATTTAAAATAATACATGGAAACGATGATGCAAATTCAAAAATGTAATGAAGAATGCAGAGAAAAAGACAGTTGGTGTAAAAGTAACAGGGTTCTAAAATAACAAGTTTCCACTGAATTAAAAGGAGAGCAACAGATAATGTGGTTGGTTGGCATGCAGCCTGGATCAATCCTTCTGGGGTATTATTAGTTCAAAACATTTTTTAATTAAGAAATGATACTTTTACCTACAGGGCTTGTGAAAAATGGATCAAGGTCTTAGATAACATCTGGCGATTGAGCCGCTCAGAATTGCTGAAGACACTTTTCTTTATTTTAAAGCACAGTGTGGACATAATACAAAATCATTGAAAAAGCATTGCCTAAAATATTCATTTTTAAATGTTAGTGAATAAACATTAGTGAATGTGGTAGATGGAATGTTAGAGTTAGAAAAATCAGAGTATGAATTCCAGCTCTAGGCTTTCCTACAGTAGTGATCTATATGAAGAAATTTAATCTCACAAGTCTTCATCTTTAATATCGAATTGACGACACCTATCACGTAGAGTTGTTCTGGGATTACGTGGGAACTGATGAGTTTAAAATGTTCATCAGTAAATGACTGCACATAACAGACTCACAATAAATGCTATTTCTCTTGTTCTTTCTCCCCAATTTGGAAATAATATAATGCCTCAGAATTTCTCTAAAATTATCCTCCATAGTATAAGCTCTCAAATTTTGCTGTGTATTTATACGAAATCATCTAAGAAAATTTTTTGAAATATACCTTTACCAGATTCTATGCTTAGAGGTTTTGATTCAGGAGGTTATGAACATACTATGAATCTACATTTTATCGAATTCTCACTGTGACTCTAATGGTCCCTTGAAAACATTAGGGTTTGCCACCCTTGGTCTATATATATAGTGTATTTCTTTTGTACTATCAAATAATAACTAACTGCATTATCCCTAATTACTGATTTTTTTTGTAACTTCATAGTTTCTTTCTGCTCATACATTTATTAGTAACTTGACCACCAACTCTTGAGTTTTGATTATACCTGTCAGAATTATTTCTGAACTTTTAATTTCTGATATTTTATACTAAAAGAGAATGTACATTTAAGTCTTTATTTTTTAAACCAAAGAAACCAGATGAATCAAGAGCAAGTGCTTATTATTTTTAGCTATAAAACTGAGATATATGAAGCACTTTTTAAACATTCAAACCTACAAAGAGAAAATTTAAAATGAGGCATCTGCAAGCTGCTTTCCTGAAAGTTTATATTTGAGCCTAAGTGGTCTTGGGCATTCAAAGTGGCTTAGAGATAATGTCAACATTTTTCTTTTGAGGTTGGAACCAAACTCAAAGAACCATAGCAAAAATAAAGATAAATCACAGGCCACACAAGAAAACAGGAGTAACCAAAGACTAATTTTTTCCCTCTTTTTTCTTGAAAAGAAATTGTTTAGTGCTATCTCTTGGATTGAGTTGATAAATTGTGGTAAGAAGAAAACATAGATGGCAAAATATAAATTCTACTATTATAGATCAAGTGATAACTTGATTCATTCAAGAAAATTTTAAGCCACTGCACCAAGGCCTTCTAATTTCAAGATTGTTCTTTTTTAAACACCAATGGAAACAAGAAAAGCTTCATTTTTCTCTGCTGCATCCCTTTTAAAAAAAGGATTTGTTCTGCAAGATTTGAATTCAGTCAAAAGGCCGCACTCAAGGGTCCAGAAGGCCGCATGTTCCCCACCCCAACTGCACACTCCAGCTGGATCATTCCCTACTGGTTTTATTTTTGTCCCTTTGTCATCTTTTTCATTCTGTCCTTATTCTCCTTTCTACTTTCTCTTCCCTCTTTCAACTCCAATTGTATCATTCCTTACTTTTATTTTGGTCTCTCTGTCTTCTTTTCCCTTTTGTCCTTAGTTTCCATTTTCTCTTCTCTCTCCTCTCCTCCCTTCCCATCTCTCCCCTCCCTCTCAGAATTACAAGATTCCTGGCATGTATGGTAAGCCATAGATCATGAATTCATAATTACAAAAAATAGCAAAAAGGCATTTTTAGAAGAAGTTTTAGTGTGCACTTTCATTTATTCAATTAAGATCTGGCTAAATAATAGTCTCCCTCAAGAAATTGATAAATACTTTCATTATTTATAGAGAAGTCAAAATCAATAAGAAAAAAAAAACACTGTGGAGTGTTTCTGATTGAAAAATCATTGTGAAAACCTTTTAAATGAATGTTCCAACATATGGTTATAACAGTTGCTTCCAAGTACAATGTAATTTTGCAATGTATTGTTGTCCTCAAAAATTTTCATTAATTCAAAAAGAGTTTGTTTTCACTCTCTCTGCCTTATACTAATCGTTCTGGGTTTTTTTTTTTAAATTTAAAGAAAGAAATAATTTTTTTTTAGGTTTTAGAACCTAAAATCTGACAAATGAAAATATTTATTTAGATATTTAAAAAATCAAAATTTTAAAAGATTTAAAATATATTATCCCAATTAATGACTTAAAGAAGAAAGCTTATCTTTTAATCTCTTGTAACTTAAGTCATGGATTATAATGTGTTTACTGAATTAATGTGTGAATTAAAAAAGATATAAAAATAAAGAAATGAATAATCTGCAGGTCTTAAGGGCACTGTTTTTTTTCTTTCTTTTAATCACATAATTTGTTAGACTATACATGTGCTAGCAGTCATTCCAAAGCTGTAGCTGGGATGCCTTCTTCCTTGCTACTGCATGTTTCAGCATCAACATAATGTCCAGTTTCATATCCTCTCAAAAATTAGAAATGATCTGTTCTGGCTATATAAATGAATCAAAATAGCTGTCGTTTACCAAGTTTAGTTGCGTTCAATGCTTGCTTTACTCATATACATAGATATCCACAATAGAAGAAGTATTGCTAACTTTATAGTTCTTAAATATCAAATTAGAAATGAACATTAATACTCTTCTTGAGAACTCTTGATGTTTAATTCTATGCAGCTGAATTTAAATATTATACCTCTAAGTTAAATGAATGTGATGACGAGGAACTTCAGGTTAAATTAAAATGATTATTATAAACTTCTTCATTCATATCTTCCTGAATCATAACAATGAGAGATAGGTGAACATTTGTGACATATGTGGATATTTGTACTTTTGTAAGACTGAGAGCATTACATTAGCAAAAGTGTCATACTTCTACTAAATTTAATCAAGGAGGCAAGAAAAAGAACACTAATTACTAATAACAAAGTAGAGGCAAATGCCACTAAAGATCCTTCAGGTTTTAAGATGATATTATGAATAACTTAATGCCAATTAATTTAACAACCTAAATGAAATGAACAAATTCTTTTGGCACACTTATATTTTTGTCAAAACTGACACACAAAAAAAGCAAAAAAATTGAATAATACATCTATTAAGGAAACTTAATCAGTGATTTAAAATGTTCCCACAAAGAAAACTTTGGGCACAGGCAGCTGCAGAATGCAATTCTTCTGAATATGTAAGTTAGAAATAATACCAATTTTACAAACTTTTTTTCAGAAAGTAGAGGAAAGAATATTTTAAAATTTACTTTATGAGGCCAGAATAATTCTGACACTACAACCTGAGAAGTATATTACAAGAAAAGTAAATTACGAGCTCATATCACTCATGAACATAGATGCAAAAATCGTAAAGCCAAATAAAATAAAGCTGAATCCAGCGATTTTTAAAAAAGATAGTCCATCTGACCAAGTGAGATTTATTCCACACATACAAGATTAGATTAACCTTAGAAAATCATTCAGTATAATTCATCAGATTAAGAGAGAAAAAAATAAAGAGAATAAATATGCTCATTTGCATAGATTCAGAAAAGCTATATAATACTTCAGCACCCATTTATCAAAAAAACTCTCATACCTAATTTGGTAGAAGTTGTCTAAAATAAAGTAAAACTATAGCTAACATCCTTCTTAATGTTGAAATTTTGAAAGCTTTCCTTAAGATGAAAATATCCACTATGATAACTTCTTTTTTTCTTATAATGGAAATGTCCCCTATGCAATAAAGCAAGAAAAAGAAATATTAGGTACAAAGAAAGGAAAGAAACAATGGCAAGCTATCATTCTTTTTGCACATGATGTAATTTTATGCACAGAGAATCCAGAACTAACTAAAAACAAACTATTCAAACTAACAAATGAATTTAGTAAGATCGTTTGAAAAAAGGTCAATATGCAAAAATCAATTATATATCAATGTACTACCAAAAAGCTATTAGAAAGTAGAATTAAAACAAAAATGTTATATATGAAAATATCAAAAGCATCAAGCAGTTTTATTTAAATCTAATAAAACATTACCATTACCACTAAACACTCCAAATTAATGTCGAGAGAAATTAAAGCAGAAGAGCATTACCAATGAAATACACCTTGTCCATGTTTTGAAAGATTTTTTATTATTAAAATGTAAATTATTGTTAAGATGTAAACTTTTTAGGAGTTTCTTTCAAAAATTACATACACATCAACCCTATAACCCAGAAATTCCATTTCTAGGTATATTCTTAATATAAATAAAAAGATATGATCATGAAAAGATTTACACAAAAATCTTCATAACACCCTATTCATAATAGCTCCAAATTGTAAATAATCCAAAACCTTATCTAAAGAAAAATGGGAAAATATGTTATCATATATTCAAACAATGAATTACCAAACAACAATAAAAATAATGCATTCTTATTATACCTGACAACATGATAATTATCTTCCAAAAGTATATTATTGACTGAGAAAGAATACTAGGTAACTTCATGGGGATCAGGAAATGTTATATCTTGTTCTTGGTTGTGGATACATAGATGTAGTTACATGTGAAAATTAATTGACCTGTACATTTATAATAGTATATTTTGTACACTTCATTGTTTATGGTATATCTCAGTAAATGAGTGTGAATATTTTAAAAAGAAAGAAAAAATAGCATATTTCAGTAGCAAACCAAAATAGAAAAAAATGTTTGTCATGGTTAGCATCTTTCAACTAAATTTCAAGATTGATTCACATTGCAACTCATAACAAGATTTCTTAAAATCTCTTTTCTGATTTCTTTCACTTGCAGTGTTTTACATCTTACAGTTCATCAAAACTTTTCTCTAACCCTCCCTCATATCTATTCCTGCAAAGAAGTAGGGTTAACCCCTGATTTATTTTATCACCACGCTTATTCTCACTTACACTCCTATGGATACATTATTTTCTTATTTATGTGTTTTGTCTTATTTCCAGTTCTGTTGGTCATAAAAATTTTTATCATCTCAACAGTCTTTGTTTAATGCTGATTCATTACCATATCTCTATATTATGTCATTAAAAAGTTTTCCTGTCAAAGGGTGGTTGAAAAGATTTTCTCACATGCAAAAGAATTAAGATCAGTTGGTGATGTGTTGGAGATGTTCTTTAAAAGAAACAGTCCTGAAACATTAAGTTGTTGTGGCCCCACTTGGGGAGGAGAAGTGAACACAGAAGACAAACGACAAACGACAGACACACAAACACGGTACAAGACTGCAGCCCTTTTCTCCTGCAGCGTCTTTATTTTTAACACTGTTCTTTTGGCATCTGTCCCAGTCTACCCCAGCTTTTCCCACCGCTATTTTCTTTTCCCAGAATGTTTTCATCTCAGCATGGACTGGTTCTCACCGCTCTGCCTCAGGGAGTTGACGTTTGTGTCTCCTCCTTTGCCCTTTCCCGTTTGCAGGTCAAGGCACCCTGGCTTGTTTGCAAGTCACAAGGTGTCTTGAGGCCAATCAACAAGAAACAATCCATGTGAGAACAGGTGTTCCGAGAACTGCTTTGTTCAAGTATGGCTGAGAGATGACCCGGTGTCCACTACGTTAAGTGACATAGATGTTAACTCTGTTACAAAACCAACTTCCTATTCTAAGTAAGTGCTCTAAGTAAGGATGGGTGGGATAATCCAAGTATGATATATAGAGTTTCCAGTCTGAATTTTTTGCACCATTTTTTTAACCTTACCCATATCCAATTCATTGAAGTAAATTATTAAAACTTTTCTTCTGAACACCTAATGTTACTAGAGCCTAAGAATGAAATTATCCTCTGGGGAAAGAAACTAGACAGGAATTTTTTTCCACTACCATTTGTTTTGTAAATCCTCACTCCTCAGAGCTAGAGAGTATCAGGTTATTTGTCAAAATAGCTTCTCTAATTCTAAGTTCAGAAGGTCAGATCAATTACTTAAGAGTTTATGCTGCAGACTCTACATCCTTTAGTCTGGCAGCATAAATTATCCTTTTTTACTTCTTATTTTAACTCTATGACAGTGTTATTACAGAGCCCTCAGATCAAGGAGAACTGCTGCAGAATTAGAAAGAAAAAATGAATACTACTGAGTCATTTTCTTTCTACTCGATGAGTAAATTTGGAGACTGCAAATCCAGACATACTTCTGTGATTGAAGTGAAGTATGTATGTAACTTAAACATTGAGTTCTGAATATGATAGATAGTTTGAAGACTTGTTTTTTTCTTATCTTTGATTCCATAGGAACTGTATAAGAGTGATAAAGTTATTAATACACATTCTGATGTTTCCTGTCTTAAATATGGACCACCTCTTGCCCTTTAATTTTTGTAACATCAATTAACATTTGACTCTTAATATGATGCTCATGCTTTATGCAAATCCAATTTTTTCAGAATCACTAAGGATTAAACTCAAGTATTAGCATTTAAAAATTTTCCAGAGGTGATTCTCAATGCTTCTATACTGACATCTGGTCCCCACCCCCAGCATCTGTGATGCCATGGGTCTGAGATATAGCAGGACATTGGAATTTTTAAAAGCTCCCCGAGTGCTTCTAATATGCAGCCACGCTGAAAGCCACAATGCTAATGGCGTTATTATGATTTTAGTGATGGATTTATTAGAAGTAAATTGATATCTGTGATAATTCTCTCTTGTCTGGACTTAGAATATACCTGATTACTATGAATTTCTAAGGAAGGAAAGCTCAAGAAGTATGAGAAATTCTTCATATCAACTTATGATGAAACTTCTAGAAATAAGTTGAAAAGGAGTATGGACTAAATATTTGTGTCCCCCCCCCCAAAAAAATTCATATGTTGCAGCCTTAACTTCCAATGCAATGATATTTGGAGATGGGGGCCTTTGGGAGGCGATTATGTTTAGATGATATCTTGAGGGTGGGGCCCCATTTTGGGATTGGAGTCTATACCAGAAAAGGACTAGAGCTCTCTATCTCCACCAGGTGAGGATATAGTAAGAAGGCAATCGTCTGCATCCCAGGAATAAAGCCCTTACTAGAACTTTACCATGCTGGCACCCTGTACTCGAACTTCCCAGTCTTCATAACTATGAGAAATAAATGTTTGTTATTTAAGACACCAGTCTATGGTATTTTGTTATAGCAGCTTGAGCTAGTCACTACAAAGAGCCTCTACTACCAAAGGAAAAAAGAAGAAACACAATTTTCTTAACAAATTATGTAGGTTATTTTGAACACCCCCCCAACAGACACATACAGAAATAAACAATAAACTTCCAAAAGTATAACTGCATATGAAGATATTAAAGAAGATAATTATCAATAGGACTACACAGAACTTTCTGACAGTATTTAATATTTAAAATAAGAAGTATTTAAAATAACAAAGAAGAGGCACACAACTAAACAAGAGTGAGAGTCTTAAAAATGTTTCAATGAGGCTTTCAAAATCTTCTAAAGAGCACATACTTTGCTCGTCATTCACGGAGTAAAAACAAGAAATAAATAATCCTTCTAGAGATATAAATAAATTACAGAGAAAATTGGACCTCCTCAATTCCAATTTGAATTCTGTCTCTCTATCAAGAACAGGAATATCAAGAGCAAAATATCTGCAACTAACATTGCTATAGGGGAATTGAAGTCCAAGATATGGTAGGAGATGTAGGACAACTCTTAGCCAGTCTAAATGATTTCAAAAACCAATTGAGGCCAGTGAAATTTTAGTTCTAAGAGAATGTGCAAATAAGATCGATGCATTACTGAAATAAAGGCATTCATTTCCTTAGTCTTTTTTTTTTTCTTTTTTATTGGGGGAAAACTACAAAGCATTTACAGTATAATGTTTACAGTCACAATTTATAGTGAGCTGATCTCCCAAAATATATTACCACTCAAGTTGACCTATCTTGTTACATTCAAAAATCTA